>JAHWFP010235767.1:0-32663 GCA_023313725.1 Lithobius niger
AGGTAAGTTTTTTAATTTTTTTATTATCTTTATTCCAATAACCCTGCACCAAGAACCCTTAGTTAATTTGTAGTGCACGTTATACATTTAATTTAAGTTTGGCTACTACATGTAGAAAAAACATAAGAATAGTCAAAATCATTAACTTGGGTTTAAACATTAGGTATATCTTAGGGTACAATTTAGAAATATTTAAATGCAACAACTCACCAAACTGGATGATTTAATAGAGTCTTAATAGTGTTCAACACTCTTAATACATTTGTGCTTAGAGTCACCAGCTTTCCAGGCCTGCTTTCTAAATTAAAAAAACAAAAACGAAAATTGTGGCCGAATTTCAGCTACAGGTTAATTTACTGATCAATTTACTTATATTCAGGGTCGTATTTTTTTATGTTGGGCAGAAAAATGTATTTTGTAAATTATGGAGGCAGTATCTAATTGTTCGTAGATATCTACGAATAACAGATGGATCGAGAGTAACAGACTCACGTTCAACGACTGTTACATCAACAGATGTTTACTGAAATTAAGCTGGAATTATAAAAAAGTTCAATCACCATTCAAAATGGTTTGGATCGGGGCATGGCTAGACAACTAAATATTATGCTAACGACTTGTGTTGGCTAAAATGGTGCCTTGCCTAACTGACGATTTTCGTGACTTAAGTCCACTTTGCTTGTGAATTGCTTTTTTCTATAAGGTATTCATTGTCTTCTACATTAAGAGCTGCTGATGTTCTTTACCGTCTTTTATAGAGATGTCGGGAATGTTAAATGTTGGAGGGGTGGATACCATGCTTTACGACTTATTAAGTTTGCCGACTTGTTTAATAGAGCAACTTACTGAATTGCCTTAAATTTGACAACTCTTTGCACCTGCTTACAACATACATATTTCCCTTCCTTGTCGTTCTTATTATAAAGCATTTCTGAAGAGCCAAAGAAAAAAAGAAATCCATCTCTAGTGTTGTGTATGCAGTAACACATTTGAGTGACCCTCGTGTAGGCTAATGTATAATTCTTTATTAGAAATTTAAACCCAACACGATTTCAACGTAATCAAGGTATATTTTCGCAAACTTAAGCTGTAACTATATCCGTTTGGTAAGGTTTTATTACTTTTCCGGATAGTAAAAACAAATTATGCTTTATTTTTTCTATCCATTTTGCCGATTTGCCATGCATTGGAGGGGTGCGGACACCCACTGACGCGAATTAAAGATCCTGTAATTTCCAATGCAATCCTTCTTGCTGCACCAGATCCCAAATATTGTAAGACGATAGAATAATTTTTGTATTCTTGTGCAAAGATTTTACTTGTCTTTCAACCACAAAAGCTGCCCAAGCTGTCGACGTGCCATTAAGCCTCATCTCCCCCCCCCCCCACAAAAGCTCAACCGAAATATTCATTGTTTAGGGTCAATTTTTCATCTTTATACAGTTCCATATGCAAAACCATGAATGCTACGAGCTGCAACCGGTACTACAATTAGAGATGGCGTAAATAAAATACATATTTTTGCAAAAAGCTTAATTACATTGAAAAACTTTGTTAACGTTTGACAATTGTTCTTTACCTGCATTGCACGTTTGCTTTTCTCATAGCTTCGTCAATACATTTGGTTTTCTCAGCATGAGCTTGCACTTCGTCTTGACAATCAAATCTTTTCTTGTTCTTGTAAGAAAACTATAAAAAGGTTCAGGCAAAAAAAAGGGGTAAATAGTTTAACGCATACGGCACAATGGATTCTGTTTTAAAGAAGGAAGTTAGTGGTCGGGCACACTAACACAGGCGGGTATTAGGACGTAAATCTAACCTTAATTTAGATCATCAATACAATGTTTAGGATCTACACACAAATAACGAACAGTACGTAGCTGAAGAGCTACACAGAAAGGAAAGCCGACTTCACAAATGCAACTAAAGAACTACAGAAAATAAGTGTAGAATAAGTGTCATAAGAGCAATAAAGAATAATCCCAGGACATTGGAAAAGTTTCTAGAATTCACGTAATCATGCATATTTTGTCAAGATTTCTGCATTCCGACATTCCATTAACTGAGATAAACAACGAAATATAGGGAAAATAAGTAATCGGGGGGGGGGGGAGATGAGGCTTAATGGCGCGTCGACAGCTTGGTCATTAGCGCCAACCTCAGTCACAGTGCAGTGGTCCGGGTTGCCACTGCACCACACATTACAGAGATATTATTCAAACCCCTAATCTAAATCTTGTCATAAGTAATCGAAAATAAGTTAACAGCAAAAAAAGATGCACTGAAAATAATATAAATAAAAGAGAAAAACCACCCAAACAGGGAAAATATAAATAAAGTAATACAATATGATCCTGTTATGAGACCATCGTGTATACCGTGGGGTGACGTGCCATGGGGCGAGCTTCAGGGGCCCCTGGGGTGGGTTCCACGGGGGGGGGGGGTCTGTGGAGTAAGGTGCGTGGGAGGTAAATGGTTTATGTAGAATTTACATAGAATTTATATTTGTTTTGGTAGAATTTACACATTCCAATGCAGATAGTACTGCAGGGGTGGAGTTCCCAGCAGAAGAGGTACGTGAGGGTTCAGGGGTGAAGTCCAGTGGGGAGGGGATCTGTGGTATGGGCTGATGACGTCATGTCATGTGTGGGTGCGTCCATGTGTGTGACTCGCATTATAGCCTAAACTACAGTACTTAAGTGTGCTGTTTGTGGTGTCAGTGGCCATTTAAAATGCGTGTGCATGGCAGAAAAACCTAGCCTAGGCCGCGCAGTCACTAACAACTTCTAAACCATAAAAAACGGCACATTCTGAGCAGTATAAGAAAAATTAAAAATAGGGTAAAAAGTAGCCCCACTATATTTAGAAGAATCTGAGAAATCCGATTCAGACATCAATAGTTATGATTCTGGGGAAACTGGTGTTTAGCATTAACACAATGACATGTTCAAGTGTGAACAACACTAAATGGCTTGTGCACTGTTCCTTAAATGGTCATAAATTACCAATGGAATGTGACTCAGGCTATGTCAGGACAAGCATACCTGAAAATTGGTAATATACTTGTTTTCCAACTCGAAATTGCACCCTACTATCGTCACGATAAAATCATGGGTGGGTGACGTGGTTAAGCCACATCTTTAACTGGGAGTTATTATATTAAAAATAGAGTTAAACAACCAAACTGAAACTCTTGGTGCAATTGTTTCCTCACTGGGTCAGCCAGATTTGCTGTGCAAAGTTTAGATTAGGAAATTTAAAATCAGCCTGAGCCAGTTTTTCCACATTAACACTTCTGATGTTGAAATCTTTAAGGGTGAATTTCTTCCTGAAACGAAGTTCGTTTACAACAATGTTTTCAAGTGTTTGTGTTATCCTGACTTATTTAAACCAGGCCGAGGTACTTTCAAGGATTTCAAGGATTTCAAGGCACGAATCACTCTGAAAGCTGATGCGAAGCCAAACTTCTGTAAGACTCATTCTGTGTCTCTCGCCACGAGAAGCAGAGTCGAGGCTGAAATAGTTCGATGAGTTCGACTAGCTTAATTGTTGATCTAATTACCGAAAAGGCATTCTCAAGGACCGTGATAGCAGTCCGTATGTAAGCCTCAGCATGAACTTCCATGTTAAACATCAAACATTGAACTCCTATAGTTGTGCCAAGAATTAACATCGACCAACGACATTCGGTATTTGGGGTCGTGTCGTAACTATTTTACTGCATTTTAATGACAACAATCGTACTGTTCAGTGTTACGTGTTGTTGTTGTTGGGGCTCTTTGCCCTCACCTGGATTACGAACCACTGAACCGATTATCAAGTTCTACAGCTTAAAACGTAGGCATGGACAAAGCCTAGGGCCTTTCGTAGGTTATTTTAATGTAGCTACAATATTCTTGACACGGAAAGCCAAATGGGCTAGAACTTTGCTCTCACCGAGAGATTGAACCAATGAACTGATTTTCAATTTGTATATCTTAAAATGTAGGTATTAACACCAACCAGGGCCTTTTAAACAAGATTTTGATGTGACTGCAGTATTCTCGTCGGCAGAGCAATTATTATTGTACAGCACTGAGCAGAAATCATTAAGTGGAGTAACAAATTTTTCCAAATTGAGCTAAAAACATGAAAATTGGTACACAAGTCTTTCTTAACAGTAAAAATCGAACCAGCCATGGACCCCCATAAAATACCCCCATTTGTACCTTCAGCCCCCCCCCCCCCCAGCCCCTTCCCCTCTTCTGCCCCCTCCCAGGGGCATGGGAAATAAATTCTTACTGATCAAGCGAAAACATGAAATTTGGTGCTCAATGTTAGCAGCATAAATCGAATCAGCCATGTTGACCCATGAAATACACCCAAAGGGGCCCCAGTGTCCCCCTGTGCCCACTCACTGAGGTTTGACCGACAATTTATGAAAATCGAGCTATAAGCATGAAACCAGACACACAAGTCATTCTTAACATTACAAATCAAACAAACCATGTCCCCCCCCCCCCCCACCCCCAAGAAATCCCCCAAAGGGTCCCCTAGCTCTCCCCTATGCCCCTTCCCTGATGCTTGACCAACAAATTATTGCAGATAGTGCTAAAAGAATGAAATTTGTTACACAAGTGATCAAACTAGCTATGGAACTTCCACGAAATAATCCTTCAAGGTCCCTCAATGCTTCCTCCCTTTTCCTGCTCCAAGAGGTTGATACTCGAAAAATTCTTCTTTATCGTACTGAAAGCATGAATTTTAGTACACCAATCATTCCAAACAGTAGAAATTGATCCAGCCATGGATCCCCATGAAATACCACCAAAGCCTCCCCCCAGCAGCCTCCCTCCCTGTGCACCCCATCGAACTACATACAGAACCCCATGAGGTACACCCAACCACCCAGTGTTTCCCTGTGTCCTCTCTATGAGGTTGACGATGAACAAGTTCGAATTGGATTTGTACTGGTAAGAATGACTTGTGTACGAATTCACGTTTTACCGCGATCAGCAAGAATTTGTTAGTCAATAACCTCATACAGGTTAGTGTGATAGGGGAACAGGAAAAGATCTTAGGGGGGGGGATTGAGGCTTAATGGCGCGTCGACAACTTGGTGACTTGGTGGAGATCTTAGGGGATATCTCGAAACGTTCCATAGCTAGATCGATTTATAGGCTAAGAATTGACTTGTGTACCAAATTTCATGGCTTTTAGCTCGATGTTCACGATTAGCCCAAATTCTGGCCCGTAACATCTGTACTACACCTGAGATCGAACCAATGAACCACAGCTCAAGTTTTACAGATTAAATTATAGGTATGAAGAAGGCTTATCACCTTTTGAACTCGATTTTAATGTGCCTACAATAATTGTTGTTCTTCTTGTTGGGGAAATTTTGCTCTCACCTAGAAATCGAGCCGAAGAACTGATTTTCAATTTTTATAGCTCTTAAAATTGAGTATTGAAAAGGCTCTCTTGTAACAGTTATTTTAACTTGTTTACAGTATTCTTTTCTGTGTTATTCTTGCTGACACAAGAAAAAAATAATGGATATTAGTATTAAAAAACGCATAAGCGTACAAAATACGGATGTAAGCCTTACAAAACTTAAAGCCCTAAAGGAACAGATATTAGAAAAAGGCATGTAAGCCATCAGCATCGTACTAATACGTGTAAAAGAACCTCCAGCTTGTTTTTTATGTCACTGGAGATTCTTTTACACGTATTAGTGCGATGCTGATGGCTTACGTATCTTTTTCTAATATCTGTTCCTTTAGGGCGTTAAGTTTTTTAAGGCTTACATCCGTATTTTATAGGCTTAAGCGTGTTTTAATACTAATTATAGATTACTTAATTTCTGCACGTACTATTCCGCATGCTATGACGGGTCTCCAGCCTAATAAGTTGGTTTGCAAGTCCGTGAAGACAGTTTTACATCTGTTACTGCTTAAAGATGGAGACCGAGTTCACAAATAGCAAGAAGGTCAAATTGCATAAAAAATTGAAATGTAGGACTATGAAACGGCAAATAAATACAAATGGCAAGCTTCATCCATAATAATATGCTGTGAAGGAAACTTGCATTGCACCGATTATACAACTGATAGGAATTATTGGAAATGTCACATCGACCTGTTGATGTCACTCAAGGTGATGTTCATGGTGACAATTTTCCTGGAAACTATTGTGCGGGGTTGTGTTCACATATTGTATACTGTCTGGTGGCAATTTCTTCAACTGCCAGTTCCTGCTCCATCTACAAGTTATTCTTTGTCATCGATATTAGACATACCCACGTCCACATCGTTATCAATGCAACAGCATGATAAATATATGTCCAATTCGTCGTGGTTTGAACACCATGTTTTTCTCTCTCCGCAGGTAGGTGTGTGTCGGAAGTTGAGTGTTGCTGTCCTAGGCATGCCCTTTCTTCAACACGAGTTGTCAGCTGACTCTCGGGGATCGAGTATTAATGGTCCTCAGAATTCTAGTAGAGCGTTGGAGCACCATAAAGATTAAATTTGATTGTTAACGCTAAAGACACCTTCGGAAAATGAATTAGATGTCATAGTTTTTTATGATTGACTAATATGATGTAAAAACAATTCCGATTATGTCTTGTCTTCAACTTGTGTTGCATGTTTTTTCATTGCATGTACACAGGTTTTTGAAGGGGGAGAGTGTGTGTTTAGCGTGTGTACGTTACCTAATTATTCTAGGCATTAGACAGTTTAATAATTAGTAAGTAAATTTGCTAGATTTTAAATATCTCCAACAAATTTTTACCCTATTTTTTTTTACCCAAAAAATGTTAGGAAAAAGGGAAATGACAGTTCTCGGCATTATTAACTTTATTCCTAATACACATAATTTGTTCATTCCCAAGATTGCGCATATAGGAGCCACTTGTATGCATCACATGTTATGATGGAATATGATGTAATATCATGGGACGTACAAAAGGTATAAAAAGTACGCAGCACGTCTGTGTCGTTGTTTTTTTTAATCGGTTTAGTAGAAATTTAACAATGCACTTACGTTTTGTCATGGTGGCATGACCCGAATTCGAGCTGGCAACCGTGCATTTCCGACTCACTGACATATTGTCTTTACTGATAAGCCCACTCTTCCCATTTCTCTTTACAGAAAATAATCTGTGGAAGAGCGGATCTGTAGGGATTGGCGTTATATCGAGTTATATGTTGACGTACTGAGTTGCTGGTTCGAATCTGTTACACCTCTATGACGAAACGTGCCTGAATAAAGGTGGTTTACTGCACTCTGTAATTTCTAATGTACGACTTTCACAGTCTGTCTAGTTTCTCTCTTTCCTTTATATTATTTACAGAGATTTGAGTACATTTCTTTAAAAAATTAGTAGTGTAAGCCACCTTTCTAAAAAAAATTAGTAGTGTAAGCAACCTTTCTAAGAAAAAATAGTAGTGATAAGCAACCTTTCTAAAAAAAATTAGTAGTGTAAGCGACCTTTCTTCACTTACGTTTCATCTCTTAAGTCATGAAGCAGTTTAGACTCGAGAGAGACCATTTACGGTTAGTGATATTTTAAAGAAACCTTCGCAGTTTGTTTCGTATTTCATGACTGAGTAGGACATTTTCAACGGGCACTGGTTGAATTAAACGAAGTGAGAAAGTTATGATGAAATAAAAATTGAACAGCAATTACCTTTTGTATCCTTAAGAACAAGCTCGTTTTTTCTGAGTTCATCATAATATCATCAAAACCCATGGCTTCGTGTTTGTGACTCATGTCTGCGTGATGAAAGTTATACTGCAAAATATCTCAAATTAATCACTTCTTAATAATTTGGAATGATACAAATCAATAACACGATGATTTATAAGTTAGTTATTGGATGTTTTATAATATACTGAAATAGGTGACGACAGCTGCGACAGTAGTCATAAGTGTTTAAAAATCTTCCCGTTCTGGGTCATTGAATTTGGCCATAGCGTTAGCAATGAAGGGGGTAATATAAAAGTTAAACACTATATTTCCAATCCATAGAATGGCGTTTTGGAGACCATGTTCTCGTTAAAACAATTGATACCTTTTAGCTTAGAAATTATTGATTTCTGCTGAAGCGAATAATAGAATCTTAGCCTTTATTTACATAGTGGACAACGAACATTCAGCAATTCCTGAAGCTACGGAACAGTTCACAGGCATGTTTATGGAATCCTTTGCAGTTTGGTGTTGGGAAATTTTAGTGTACTTTTGTTCTACGATTTATTAATTACCTTACTGGAAGAGACACATTCTTTTAAACCCTTGGAGGCTTTACTTGTATACAATAATAAAAAGGCCTTTTTTTTTACCTATTTACACATAATAGTATGTAGCTAATGCAATATCAAGGAGCAATCCTGCTCAGTTAGAAGGTAAATAGAATACTAACACTGCAAGTCTCATGGAAGCTGGCGGACTGGCCTGAAGGACAGAAGGATTAGCAAGCTGAAATTACAATCAGCATTCTTAATTTATGGAATTATACTAAAAGCGAATTTCTCCAATCCTTCGAGATCGATTTGTGTTTTGGTCAAAAAGTTTGCCACTATAAATTCGAAAATTTATAAGTCAGTATTACAATAACATTTATGTTATTACTATAACTCTTACATATAAATCAGTTTTGTAGTAATTTTCTTCATCTCTACGAAGTATGTGGAGCTGGTCAACTACAATGTTAACATAGGTTCGTCCTTTCAATTCCAGGTTATTCTCTGAAAAGAAAAGTGGATATTGATTTTTTGAAATGATATGCACGAAGCTCTGATGCGTTTGCATGTGCTATATCACACGTTTAAATTATACGTAATATTCATAGTCATAGATGACGTATGTGACAAATTACATGACAGCGCAATACAGTTAATAACAAAACAGTGTTTGAATCTCGAAATGGGCTTGAATTCCGTGAGTTGCATAGTTGTTCAGGATATAAATATGGACTGTCACAAGGATCTGTCTTGCTCATTTTATTGATCATTATAAATAAATATTATTAATTTGTCATCGAAAGGTGAAAAGATTTATTAGGTTTGGGAAACAACCATTAACGTGATAGCCAGATTAAAATATTTGGAAGTATTTTTGATTTGTACATGTCAATTTTACGAAAGGTGGTGGCTACCCCCTTTTAGGCAGCTAAAGTCGGAAAAACTGCAAAAATGTTTGAGAAAAAAGGATGGGTAAATTTTGACAGAAATGATTTCCAAGTACAAAAGTTACTCTCATCCAATGAATTGTAAGAAGAAAAACAAAAATTTGATACATCATCAACGAATGCCTGAAATTGGAATAACGAGAAAATTATGATCGAACATGTATTATCACAAATATTGATAACACTAAAAAGCAAAAATGAATTAGAAGTACCCTGCTTTCATTATTCAGGTCCTAAATTGATAATGCTCAAATAACAGGACCATCATCACTCATAGATACATTATGTACCAAATTTTATCCACAACTTGTCAGTGGCATAAGAGTATTACGCTGGGCAAACAGAAACTTGCGGGCATACAAACATGAAAAAGTTAAGTAATAAGCCATTTGCTTGTGTTTGGCAAAATTTCCATCCCCTATATCAGCTTACTTGGTTTAAAAGTGATGCAGTTGCAGTAGGCAGTATCGACAGTAACCATAATTCCAGGAAATTCTTCTTCCTTTCCATAAAAACTAGTTGTCATCTACAACAGTCAAATGACATCGTTCACATAATTGCACACTGTTTTAACGTTTTACTTCAAAATCTGCTTAACAGCACAAAAATAAAAATAATGCGCCACGTAAATGAAATTATTATTTAATCTAAAGTTCCTCACAATATCTTAATTGGAATTTCAAACCGTTATTAAAGCTACTAATTAGTTGCAATATTAATATTTCAGTCATGGCTCTGGATCAATTTTGCAATTATTATAATTTATGACAAGCAGTGGAAACAATTCGAATTAAAGTGGGTATTGATAAACGAGCGTATGCAGAATCTGCCACACCTAGCACGACATAGGCACAGGAATGCACCAATTAAAAAAAAGTCTAAGCCTCCTAAATTATGGAGTGGAATTCAGGTATGTCCTCTGGTACATGAGAAAAAGACAGAAAAGTTTGTTATCATATCGCTTCCTAATAGATTCCTAAAAATTTTCATTTACAATGACAAAACAAACCATATCAAACTCTATTTATTTTATTAAATCAAAAAATTACCCTCGTTGTTGTTGTTATAGCAACAGCTGATGCGTTGATTGCATTCTCTGCCCACAGTTCATCAAGGTCCAGGCCATTTTCTTCAAATGGAATGGTCCACAGTTCTGTCCAATTGTACTCATTGTCGGTATATATGTTCATGTCGTATCTAATTGCATTCAGGAAATCATTAGTTCTAGAGCATAAAGTGAATGCAGGAAAAGTGATGCTGTCATTCCTGGTGATGATCACATCAACAGTGGTGGGTTCACTTAGATAGAGAGAGCCTCTTTCATACAGTTGATAAACACATAAACTTGTGCAACCCATAAGTACTGCTAACCCCATTATGCGCTGGTAACAAGGAACACCAGGATAAAACAGTTTGTGAAAATTTGATCCACCATTTTGAGATGCTGCAATGTATTCTGAATCTTGAGTCTGTAACTTGTTACGCACTGCTGCCTTCTTCGGCAGTGAATGAATAAAGACAGGTGTCTTGAACCCTGAAGATGAAGACATTTATTATCTCATTGTTTTTTTGCAGAAATATTACTGTTCGATTCAGTGAATTTGCAACTAATAAAGGATGGAAGTAACAGATGTTTTGAAATGTTATTCTGTTTCGAAGTAATATAACAGTTAAGTAAGATTGAAATGTGCTTATCACAAATTCATGATTTTATGTATTACTTGAATATTATGTTCTTTAAAAAAAAAGTGTTTCCCTTTCCAATGTAAGTAATTTGCATTACTCAGAAAGTGACTTAACATGGTGTTTGTTACAAACTTGATATACGAGACACCAATTTAAAATTATCTTGTGAACATATACTAGAAGTTTCAGTTCACTTTTCTTTTCATTAGTATTCGTCATTGTGTAAAAAGTCAAATAAAGCTCAAATCTCAACCTGCGAGCTGTTAAGGTCATTTTCTGCAACTGGCCATTTACTGAGAATCAGTGTGCAACAGGTAAAAGAACTAGACTTTTTTTATTTTTGCTAATTTTTCTATTATGTTATGCTGGTTTCTGTATTCATCCTGTTTAAAGGTGCATAAGCATTTACAATTAGTTTATTTGTAGTCGTTGACTTCTTGAGATACTGAAACTCATCTGAACCCATAGACATCTTTCATTCATGGTGGTGAATACCCTTAACCTGTCTTTACTTCCAGCTATTTTATCTATAAACATCATAGAATATGCTTGGCATCGTACAATACATCACAATAGAACCATTACGTACAGCTAACCTGCAGTGTTTCGTTCCACAGCCTGAACCACGAATAGACCTTTGCTCTTTACAAAACCATATATGCATAAAGCGAACAATGAAAAACTGTTAATAAACCTGTTTTAAAAAAATTGCTTCGAACAATATCAATAACCGTGTAAGCTACGTGGATGGGGTCGTATTCTGACTCAGTGATTTAACATTTTGCTGTATAAGCCGGTTTTTCTGTAGTTATGGCTAAACACTTAAAACTCTTCGAATGCATGCCTTACTAATTTATTTGAATGTGGTGAACAATGGTCGTACTTGATTTTGTGATGATAACATTTTTGAGAGTCGGTACCGTAATTCGATTTAGAGAAGTGGGGAGACAATCATATATATAGAACTTTGGGCAGAAATCATATAAGCAGAAAATTTGCGAAAAATATTCCAAGCCAATGTTTCTTCTTAAGGGGGAGGGGGATGAATGAGGTGTAGTGTTCACAGAACTACCCTACGAGCTACACGTAAGGAATTCGTGTTTTGTGGGTTACCTCCTTTTCATGCTGGTGGCCCCAATGTCGTCATCGTTGATATGCTCCGCCACGTCACTGACACTGCTAGGGTGAACCTATTTAAACTACGCTTCTAGGGGTAGGTGGGTCATTATGAACAGTGCGATGACGTCACTATGTTGCCCTTAATCCTCGCAACATTTCTACCTCGTTCCCTTCTGAAACAATGTTTCATTTAAATTCTTTTTAAAAATATATATACTTAATTTATACAACATACCCTATAACTTTAACATGCTGTACCATTATGCAGTGTGCAATGATACCGATACAGATATAGAAACCGGTAACAGATAATTTCTATTTATTACCTTCCTATACCTTTAACACAGTGTACCATACCACGACGTAATGGGCGACACTTGATTTGCTAAAATACATCATCCCAACATTGTCGGTACCCACCATTAAAGGGTGTATGCCGCCCTCCCTATTTCAAAAATAGCGACTTGGTCTAGATTATTACCACAAGCCACCTTTTGTGGTCCACTTATTGTCCAGATTTTTCACGCATATAAACAGTCCTAATGTCGAGAATCGAAACTGAATACTGCAATAACCACCCACCTAATCACCATAGGCCAGAATTCCCAACACATTTAACATACACAACCGAAACCGGAAGTTGGCCATTACCAGATGTGCCACCATTACATCGTGGTACAGTACTCCTTTGAGCACCACCATTAAAGCGTGGTACTGTGCGTTTTACTACTACTCATTGCTGCTGACAGAGTCGCAGTTTCGGGCTTTCTGAGTAATAGAAGGTCAAAACAATTTGTTATTTGATGACATGTGCCAGCCCATTGTTATCGGAGTGAAATCGTGAATTAGTTAACAATAGGTTATCAGCCACTTTAAAATTCTAATGGTTGCTGGTATGTATAGGATATTACCCGGTTTCTGAGTGCTGAGAGTTAACAATGTCGAGACGAGTAGCGTCGAGACATTGTTTGGATCTCAGCACAAGGAAAGCGAGTGATATCCAATTTATTACCCGGTTTTTGCATCTCAGTCCGTGGGTCCGATGAGCATTGTTGGCTGCATTTGGTCGCGCTCAGTGAATGTGTGTTCTCGTGCTTGGTGATTATTGCTGGCGAAGCCATATTTCTTATTGTTTTTTGTTATGGTAAGAATGTATACTTTTTATCACTCAGCACAACCATTGGAACTCTCTTGTGCTGAGTGATTGTTGTTGAGCCTTAGATAGAGCACTTAGTCTAAAGTCCTTTAGGCTCTGGTAATAAACTCAAACGAGGAACCAAAAAATACATTTATACAATGTTGGCTCAAGATAGACCACCATTTTGCATGGATCCCTTGGCATGCTGCAATTGTTGAAGCTTCAAGGATGGGGCGAAAACAATGGCCAAAAAAAATGCCCTGATGCATTGCTGGTTAAAGGTGGAATTAAAATTATTAACTCTGCCTGCATAATGTACGTTGCGTTTGTTCATTTACCTCAATACAAGTTGATTTATTCTCTGTGTAACAGTTACAGCAATACTTCTGCAACAAACAACCGTGATAAGTGATGTATTGTATAGTTTTGGAAGCATCGCATCCTCAACTTGCCTCAAACGTTACGCTACCTCCTTGGACATAAAAACTGTACAATAAATCACTTATCGTGACACATTGTTGCGAAAGTATGGCTCTAACCATTATAAAATCAGTTGGTAGGACAATGTGAAAAAAGTCTACGTTTATACTTATTTTTCACATTGTTCTGCAAACTGTTCTTACTCTATTACAAGAATGAACTCGCAATAAGTTAAAAGTGGATACTTTTGGTGAAGTAAAGAAATAGCATAACAATGCCCAACGAAAGTGGCCCAAGTTTACTCCTCATGGAAATTGTTTCAACTCTTTGGTTACGTGGTAACGTTACGTCAAAGATCCTTGTTTTCTGCTTAGATTTCACCATGTAAAATCTCATTGTCGTTAGGCAGATAACCCAGTTTGGTTCCGTGCTCCCCAACAGCAAAACAAAATACGTGATTGAGCGAAGACACTTGAACAATGAAAGTAAGACAATTGTGGTAATAATAAGACTAAATTGGGTTAAGTTAAAGCGCAGACGCCACTAAAGTAAAATATTTGTTAAATGACACACTGAGATCTTGGGGGAGCCAGGCTCTATTATTATCACAACTCCATCCGTACGTTACAAATTTAAGCAACACTGTGCAAATTTTAGTATCCAAAGCTTTGCATTGAACGGTGGGTTCGTGGTGACACAGTCACCATTAATGCTTTTTAAATTTTAAAGTCGTTTTGCTAGTGAAATGATTAGTGTGATTAGTGTATACTACAACATCTCTTTTACAACATTTCATTATTCAGAGTATAATGAGATTAAAACAAATGGTAAGCTCTTCCAACTTACTTTTCCTTCGTCCGTTATATTCACCTGGTAAGGAATGTTTGAGAGGTTGAAAGACTCTTCTGTTATGTATTCTTCCAAACATGTCTAGTTTTCGGTTGAAGATTCAAAAGACTGTTCGCTAACGAGACTTTGGCAAAGATTATTCCAAATTTAATTGTATAAACTCGTTTCTTAGTTGTATTGGTGGTTGGGTAGTTCTTTATAATTGAGGAAGTGAAACGACACACCAATTCAGCTGTAAATTAAATATTTAGTTATAGTGGCAATTTCAGTATGTTCATTTACTTAAGTTGTCAGCAACTTAATGGGCACTAGAACAGATGACGATGGACAAGGGAGTAACGCATTCACTTTCTGAAAGAAGTCACAAAACACAGAGCATCAATATAGTTTTCGGTTGTTTAAGATTCACAAGACTAATCGTCTCTTCCCGATATGGTCACAAAATAAACAGCAAATGGAAATAGGAAAAAAGTTGTTACTTGAAACATCCGCCCACACGCCCACATACACAACAATTAATGTACAAGTACATCAAACTGAGACGTGAAACCATTAATTGACGGGGCACAGGCAACATGAGTGGGAAGAGCCATTCATAAGTGGACAACCCTTTTAGTAAAGAACTGAAACGGAGTTTAGTCTGAGAAACAAAGCCATAATTGCGGAAAGGATAACCACAAAGTAAAGTTGAAATTACGGGGGGGGGGGGGGGAAGATCAGAGATATTGTTAAGGAGATTCTAAGTTGATAAGTAAGGATCTTGTCTCCAATATGGAAGACGTATTTCAGGGTAGTAAGTTGAAGCGTACGAGGACAATCATGATAGGGCAGAGAACGAATGGTGTGACATCATTAATAATTGGAAAACTGACCCAAAAGCACATGTGGTAAAAAACAATGTATAATATTTCGGTATCAGGGGATACATAAAAAAAGACGAAACCTTCATCAGAGAGTAAAAACATTAAAAAAAACATTAAAAAAACCTTACATTGCTATAAGTGGGTCACCAAAATGTGGTACAGAGTTTGTGCTGCAGCAAGAACATCGAGCAACTTTGCCTTCCTCTCTAACGCTGCTCCTTGTTCTTGCTGCACACAATTTCTGTGGGTCACCACGTTGGGTCACCACGTGAGGTGTTTTTTAATGTTTTTAAGTTTTTACTCTCTAATGATGGTATCGCCGCTTATGTGTATCCCCTGACACCGAAATATTACACATTGTTTTTTTTAATTACATGGTGTGCTTTTGGCTCAGTTCTCCAAATCCGTATACTGCACAGTCCATTCCTTACCATTTAGTAAAGCATGCTGACAATTTTTGAGGTGGTTTAAAGAGGAAGACTGTAGGGGTGCCAGATATGAGAGATGTAATCAAAAAGTGGGAGAAGGAAAGTTATGAATGAGAAAAAAACGGGGAGGAGTGTGACCAGAGAAACCCTCGAGAATGAATGTACCTTATAGAACACTTCAGAGTTTTCATTTTCATTGTGAAGATTACAATTTAGGGATTTGTCCACAGTGATACCGAAAAACGACAGGAGCAGAAAGCTTACCGGACTGACAGTAACGGGAGTGCGGTTATTATGACTAAAATAAAGAAAATGGCATTATATGGTAATAGATAACATTCCAGTAGATCAATACGTACAATTTCCTGCTTGGATGTCGCTGAACAGGTTTATGACCCTACGTTAAAAACGCAGCCAATAAATTTTAACATTATTACTCAGTTACTGTCAGTCTTGATGACCCAGTGAATTACTAATCACCTATCTGATGGTTTAAAGGAATATCCGGCCTAGAAACATAGTGTCGTCAATGCTAAGCACGCCAGGACACTAGCATCGTTTTGCTTTATCACAGATGTCATCTTATCGACTTTGCATCGAGGTGCACTTACCTCATGGATACGTTAATCCGATAAGAAGGACACGTGATGTTTTTTTTATTAGCTTACCATGACGTAAGGACTCATGAGTGTGGTTATTTTTTAAAAGAAGTAATTTTGCATTGATTAGCTCTAGAGTATCTGGTTCAATAGTTTAATGTCGTTTTAATAATTTAGTTTTACTTGAAGAGGGGGGGGGATTGAGGCTTAATGGCGCGTCGACAACTTGGTCATTAGCGCCAACCTCAGTCACAGTGCAGTGGTCCGGGTTACTTGAAGAGACTAAGACACTATAAGCCTTTCATTTGTCTTACGTTGTACCCTCCATGTTTCAGCAAAGATGAAACATTTTTGGTAGAAAATTGAATTTTGTTAAGCAGGCCAATCAGGTTCTGACCCTACAGCTAACTTATAGCCCATAGTAGTTAATAACATTAAATATGAAAATATTTTAAGGCACGTTTATTCCAGTAGGCACGTCTTTTCCAGAAGGCAGGACTTTTCGTCCATGTACAGTTCATCTCCAGACTTTTTGCCGGCAAGACTTTTTGTTCCCAGACTGTTCAGTCCCCCAAAATACATGCCAGCAGAATGAACCGTACGTAGAGCACACGAATGGCAGCTGTACCTATGGCAGTACTCAATCAGAACTGTGGGAGGACGCTTTTTCCCACAGAATGATAAACGTCCTAAACCATCCCCAGACATAACTGTCCGATCTTCCTGCTGGAATACACGAAAAATGAAACTCAATACGAAGTCCCTTGATTCCCCACAATATTCAAATTTACTTTACATCAGTATCTTATATAGGTTTGGCAATAAATATTATTTTGCATGACCTTGAATATGACCTCCAAAGTAATTTCTAATATCATTGCATTTGCCAAGGGTGAGACAGCCTCTCGGTTGCCCAAACCCTTTAAAGATGAACAATGAATAATAATGAATAATGATTAGATTTATTAATTCCAAATGTTTACAAAAAATTAAGCAATACAGAATACCACGTAAAATGATTTATTCTGAGTAATCTACATCATAGACAAAACGTCATGGGCTAGCTTAAAGCACGCAGCATACACAATTGATGAAAAGGCACGTGGTAACAAGGCTATCTGGTAGAAATAAATTTTCAAGCTAGTGTTCACTTTTTCCCACCTTTGCACATCAAATTGAGTTTGAGTACCAAATCGTGAAATGCCGTTAAAAGACCAATGAGAGACATTCCTAAGAAAAATCCCAGACTGCCTCCAACATCACTGAGCAATGCTGCAATACTATAAATGAAATTCTCGTTTACTGTTTGGAAGATATTGTCTGGGATAACAACTGTTAGAAAAAAATAACGTGGATCTGATGGTCTACTATTCAGAGTCGTTGGGGAATAAATGGTCTCTCTGCAGATATGCGTTTCCTTGTAGCAACTCGTCACGTCAAGCTCTTCGTAGACTTGCAAAACACGATGGATTGATTCATTGAGGTCATTCAGAGTGTCACACGGCTTCAAATCTTTCCTTGAATTGATGAACGGGTACCTGAAATTACAGAAAATGGACTTTACCCGTTGGTTTGTATCGGCCTTTACCTCCTTACGTGCCAGTTCATACCAGGAGTAGATTAATCATTTCGGATGTATCCAGATGGTCACCTCCCCCCCTCCTTTTGAAGTAGGTGATGCCCTAACTCAGAATAGTCTTTTTAAACAATCCAAATTGTAACCAAACCGTAATCTGCTGCTGTCCCATGTTTTCACTTTGAAAATTAAACCAAACCCTTGCTGCAAAATATAACGTAATGTTTTAAACCAGTTTTATGCATTGTGCTACAAAGTGTGGTTTTAAACTATATTTGCGTGTCTTATCTTCAATTTTAAATATGTGGGAAAAAATGAAAACAACACTTCCCAATATTAGTCACTTGCCAGGTATTGGAAATGGAAACATACTATTACTTAATTGACGTCCGTTTGTGGTAATTACTTGTAGGAGCATATAAGATAATTTTATCCCATTCACGTTATGAATGTGCTCGCAATTGGGGAATAAATGCAGCTTGCAGATACCAGCTGCCAAATGCACGGCACGTTTCTGCTTGCGCATGTTCCCGAAGAACAAAAATTGTGGTACATGCAGGGACTCACTCCTTCCGCTATTTGACTTAGGTCACGTTTATTCATTATTCAAGTTGAAGTATACGAAGCAAATTCAATCCTTCAGAAATCAGCCCATCAGAATGCCGCTGCGAAGTGCTCCTGAAAAGGCTGACTGGTGGCTCCACGAAAAACTGATTAAAAAAAACTTTTACCAAATTTTTTTTTACTTCGAATTTTATTTTGTCGAAAAATCCTGTCCCACTACGCTTGGCTTCACACGTTGCCCTCTAACACCCTTTGTCATAATTTCCGAGTGGGAACAGAAGTGGTTACACAGAGGACGAAAGAAATGAACCACGTCCAACCTCAAAAAGTGAGTTTCGTGAAGTTCCCTGGAAATCCAAACACAATGAGCGAAGCACAGCCAAGGGGTAAGGGAATTTGGTTTCACAGCCAAGAGGATGCAGGATTGAGTTTTGAACATAACTTGCTCATTTGCAAATGTGCAAAATTTTTCTATCCTTCTTTCTTTGGTAGTGGAGGGGTCAAAGTCACCAGTTCCATATAATTTACCATTAATTTCAAGAAAACTACGATTAAAATGCATAGCCTACATTTGTAAGTCTTTTTAATTTTCAATATTACCACTTGTCAATCGCAATGACCATTATCAATCCTGTCTTGTGTTGACAGTTTTCATTGGACGAATTCTATACTTTGAACGAATTTCTGACCATTACAAGCTCATCTAACAACGTTGGTGCCATTGTTCCTACAATCATTTGTATGTACGTAAGTTTGTACGCCTTGAAGATGCTGCGCAATGATAAACACTTCATGTGCACCAGCTCACGTACGTGTACTAGCCATAGACAGTTTGTGTATTAGTGTACACAAACTCTGTCGGCAGTCTGCAGTGATAGGCACAAATTATTTAAAATCTAAGGTGGTACATACAGTGCTCAGTATACAATGTATTCAGGAAGTAGGCTGAGCAATTTCAAATATTCAATAAGAGAAAATTTAATACTGGAGATTAAGTTCCATTCCCAGCGTAGTGAGTGATGTTCATAAAACTATGAAACAGTTTATTTATTTCCGAGTAACAACGTAAGTTTGAATGTATTTTCCACTGTGAATATATTCTTAAGATCTACATGAGTCTATATATGTCTATCTGTATCTCTTAGAGTTAATACATTTGCTAGACTAACATAATCATCATTAGTTTTGCAACAGAAGCCGATACTTTAGCTGGTAGAAGTGGAAAGAATTAAAGCATTTCTCGTTAGTCGTTTCTTCGCTGGGGGATGTGGTGGCGTAGCATTGGTCGTCCTAATTATGCAGCATAGAATTAGTTTATACAAAATGTTTGATATACAATAAGATAAAAACACCGAACCGCGACAAATTAAATGAGAAGCAAGAGAACCTTCCATTTCGAGCATTTTTCAATCGAAAAAAGAAATAAAAAAAAGATACAGGATGAGTCAACAAGTAGTCTTCATAACACAGTCTTCATATGTACGTGCTTTTTAAATATTTTTAAAATAGCCTATCTTTTTGGAAAATGAAGTCAATGTAATATAAATGTAAGCTTCCTTTGTTTCTCGCTTAATGCGCTGTGCCGCATTATTTTTTTGTCAAAATAAAATTATTATCACGCTAAAAAAACCTCACACAGTACTGCCTCAATTCTATTAGAATGAGAACAAGGTAATGTTGCTTGCCTGCAGAAATACGTTGCTTTCGCTAAAGCCTCATCGATACATTTGGTTTTCTCTTCTTGGACAGCAAATTGCTCTTCACAGCGAAACCTTTTCTTCGTCTTGTACGAAAACTACAATGAAAAAGGGATTATTAACATTTTTATACATTTGTGTCTTTGCCATACAATCAGTTAATCACTTTAATTTAGCATTGTTATGCACTGTTAGCACTTTAGCACTGTTAAAGGACATATTACTTAATTTGAACCTAAACTTAGAAATCATTGAAATATATTAATCTTCTAGGGAGACAGATTTACAATAAACAACTTTAACTGTACGGCATACAAGATGAAAAGAAAAAGTGCCATATCACATTATATTCTAACAGTTCTTACGAAATTAAGAAAAATACGCATTTTTTGGGAAGATCCCACACGGCTGTGTTGTTTAAAACTGCAAAATTCCCCAAATAGAATGCAATATAAACTAGCATTTTAGAACTATGCAATTGCTTACCCTCCCACCCATTGTTCACCATAGGCCCAGGAGCGGATCTAAAAATTTTTAGTGGGAGTTGGAAAGAGGACCTTTGAGAATTTTTTTGGGCTATTTCTAGTTTGCCCCTTCGACTGAGGTTTGCGGGGACGGGAGTCACAACACCCCCCCCCCCCCGCATTTTCAGCGCTTTGGCTACCACATCTTGGTAAACCTAAGATTTTTGTGTTCATGTAAGATTTTCGTGTCTCCAAATAAATAACCTGGAGTGGTTTTAAGGCCTCCACCTTCTGTATGTATTATGTAATGTAGTAAATAATTCATGTAACAACACAGACATTATAGAGAAGCGGTTTTCCTATTCATCCTTCCCACCCCGTCCAAGATGCACCACTGCCTAAACCCTAAGTTTAAGGTAGAAGTTCAAGCAATTCCAGAAAGAGTTGCCCATTCACAGAAAGATGACGATGTAAAATAATGGAAAGAACAAGCAATCAGTTTAAAAGCGGTTTTGGACAAAACTAAAAACGTTTTAATCATGTAATATAGTGTAAGACACGGCCTAGCAAACGTAATCTGAGATAATAATAAATGGGATAATAATCTGGAATCACATAAGTAGCTATTCGAAAGAGAAGAATCTCCAGATGCATCTCCAGGTTTATATCACTTTGTAAAGCATCAGGCTGGATTTGTGTCGGGAGAAGAAAGTAGCCAACCATAAAATAAACGTCCCAATTTGGACCAATATCCTTACACAGGCCTAAGAAAATTCTTGTAAAAGCGTGAGAAAAGAAAAGATATGAGACATGAGAAAAGGACCCATGCAGACTCATTTAAGAATGTAATGAACTTTTTAAAATATGGATGAAACTAGGTAAAACGAGACTAATTTTACTAAAATAAAGTCGGCATACCGTTTCAACTCCTAATACAAGCTACAACATTAATGTTCTCGTAGCAACACAGTAACTGTCTACAATGCAACCAACCAAACTTATTTGTTCTTTTACACATCCTCTGAATAATAAATACCCAGGAAAAATGGTGTGCTAACTATTTATTATTTCAACCTCAAATACTGCTCCGTTACTTTGTGCAATTTACGTAGTATATTAAGGACTATAGTTAGTGTATACCAAACTGATAAAGGTATTGGAAATAAATAGATATGCCCACCTGCTGAATTTTCACATTTATAAATGTATGACGATCTCTTGGAATGGTTCCTAGGTAACCATTGGATTCGTGCTTTTGGTCCACATCAGCCTCGTGAAAGCTGTACTGCAAAACAGAAAAAAAGTAATATTAGTCACATTCCTCCCACTAACAACCTGTCCCAAGCTGTCGACGCACCATTAAGCCTCATCCCCCCCCCACTAACAAATATTCTGGAAAATAAGAAAAATCCAGTGGGACACTTGAGCCACGTTCTCCCTCCCCAACTTTTTTTGGATGCCCTTTTGATAGATAAAATTATGAAGAAAAACCGTTAAAGTAACACCACCCAAAAAAATACAAGGACTATTCGAGGATTTCAACACTTATCTTTGGGCTCCAAGCTCAACATGTGCTGATTTTACTATTTTTTAAACACCAGTTTTTTTTCGACTTCTGAATATAGGACTGGGAAATCACCACTGCTTTTATTGACATCTTCCACTGAAATGTCAGCTGAGATAGGATTACTATGCGCCCACGTGGGTTGTTACAAAGCAACAATACATGGAGCAGCCTGAAAACGTGGCCTCCGACTAGAACGGTGTATGTTATGCCAGGAACAGCTAGTTTTATATTTGTTTTAATGTAAGTTGTTACGCTTGAGTGTTGATAGTTGAAGGGTGAAAATTTCCAAAATGGAGCATGGCGTATAAAGATCCATTGAAAAATATATTTATGTACTGTAAAAACATTTGCCTCAAAATGAACGTATTTTAGGCATATATAAAAAACGATTTAAGACGTATTTAGCTCAAAACCATATAACCGCATTTAAAAAAAATACCATGAACCGTGAAGAAAACTTTCATGTAATTTTCCAGACGTGAATTGCGTACAAAATAAAACACCAGCGTTCACTTTGCAACTCTTTATAAACACATGCTTAAAGAACATGTATCGACGGGATTGTTTCAAATAAACACAGTAGTGTTTTCATCTTAAAACAGTAATAGCTACTTTGTAACACGTGATAAACATTAGCGTTTTCGTTAAACACAATTTTCTAAAACATGCGTTGTAATAAACACACCACTGTGTTATATTAAACGGTCTTGTCGCTACGTGTTTTAAGCATGTGTTTACATTTTCTAGGAGTATCTAGAATATGATTACTTTAAAGCATATTTTAACAGTTTATGCCATGCAAATGAAGTGCAGGTTGGGCATTCGTGTTTGTTATTTGTTGAGAAGTGTTTAACTCAATTTACTTACGTGTATGTCATTTTTCATTGTTGCAGAAACATTTTTATTCCATATGCGTGTAAGATCGATTTTAAAATCAACGTCGGTTCGTCCTCTCAGTGGCAGTGGTATTTCTGCAAAAGAAAATGTATTTACGCCACTATTCAGTAAAATAAATTCCGATTTAAGAAAGTAAATCCTGAATTGCACTAACTTGGGGTGAAGGTGATACAGTTGCAAGAACTGCTATCGAAATTGATCTTAATTCCAGGAAAGTTCTCTTCTGTTCCGTAAAAACTGGTGGGTAACTGAAACACAACATAAAATAAACATAGACAGTACAAGTTTTTATATTGTATGGATGTAGAGGAATAGAAGAATGTCACACGTTAAAGATCAAAACGAATTAAAGGAAGGCGATTTACAGGGTAAAGGCACATTGCCATTGCCATTAACAGCACATTTAAAGCAATTTGAAATTTTAAGGCGCTCTAAACGAACTCTGATAAAGGCGCCTTCCTTTATTAAAAATGGTTAGGCTCTAATAATTTAGAAGCAGAGGGAAACACCCAGTTCAGACGATCATTCTTGGCACACACATATATATGTGCAAGTGAAAATCATTTGACCAACCCTAACGAAAATTTTATTTATTAGTATTAAAAGCTCTTAGGCGTACAAAATACGAGTGTAAGCCTTAAAAATCTGAATGCTCTTGTTGTTATTATGAAAGAAAGTCCAGCTCTGTAAGCATTAGAAAACCTTAATACTCTAAAGGAATAGATACAAGATAAACACACTTGTAAGTCATCAGATTGACATAATACGTGTAAAAGAAATCCAGCATTCCGGAAAACAAACCTGTAGATTCTTTTGCATGTATTAGTGCGACACTGATAGCTTACATGTCTAATTTTTGTGTCTGTTAATTAGAATATTACGTGTTTTTAAGGACAACAAAAAGCCACGCAGTGGAGTCGAAACGGTTCGATTGTTGTCATTACAATTTTTATTGCAGTGAATTATGGCGCGACCCGAAATCCCGAATTTCGTTGGTCTTTGTCAATTCTGGGGCTAACTATAGGGTTTCAAAGTTTGATGTTTAAAATGGAAGTCCATGCTGAGGCTTGATAATTCGTCCGCATGTAGGATGATTCAGAAGTATGGAGAAGTCCTTTGTCATTCCGATCGATCACAAATAGTTATGGCTCGAGAACACTAATGATGGTAGTTTGAATTACCCCGAACTGCATGGTTCTCAAGGTTATCACCATGTTAACTTTTGAACTGCGCGTCATAGAATAGCGGTTAGGACGTTATAGAGACCCGTAAGTCAATGCGAAAGCAACAACAAAAAATGGAATTCGGAGATGGTACTTATTTACAGGCAATCAAAGCTATCGGACATAAGGGATTATGAAGTAAGATGACTGAATTTAACTATTTATATTATTAGGATAAAAACACTGTAGCTAGCGGCACAAGTGAGTAAAAACAATACCTTCTATTTTGGTATCAAGTGTGTCAAGCACACGATACCTTCATCAGAGTACAATAAAAAGTGAAAGGTTAAGTTTATTGTTCTCTGATGAAGGTATCGCATGCTTGACACATTTGATATAGAAATATAATGTTTTATTTTTACTCGCTTGTGCTGCTGGATACAGTGTTTTTATCCCAGTTCTCCCTACTGCACACATCACTTTGTTATTACATTATATATTGGAAATTAACGTTAATCGAAAGATGAATATCAGTCGTAACACCAGAGGCAAGAATTAGCTAAAGGAGGTACTCCTTTCAGAGTTGTTAAAAGGCGGTTTTTTTTTTGCGTGACTTTAGCCAGTGTTCAATCCCGAAAATCCCGGGATTGTGACAGTTTCGATCCTGCGATTTTCGAAACTACAAATCGTGCCGAACGCCCTATTCACCCTATTTTTAATACAAACCTAGCTTTCTGTAAAGAGAGTTATTTAGTGTAAGTTCTTTAGTCTGAGTTATTTAACCTACGAATATAACAGTCAGCTGATTTCGGTTTTGAATTGTAAGCTTTATTATGTTTAAAGTGAAGCCATGAATACCTTTACACAAATACAGCCTTTAGATGTTAATATGAATGAATAGGTTAGGACACATTATGTTTGTACAAGATTGTGGAAAAGCTATGAGGTTTAAAGACGCAATAAATGAAGAAAGTTTTGGACCGAACACCAGACGTATTCATTTACTGCATATACAGTATAAAATTTACAGCATGTGTGCATTACGGCATAATTAGACTACATCCAATCGATATATGATGTGAAAAGGTGAGATGTGAAAATGTTAGCCAGGTGTACATGAATGCACAGGTGAAGTGTACAGATGTCTATCATGGAAAGGATTTGTGCTCTATCTAATGTATCACTAATCAAGGAAAATTGTATATAACGGGGTCATCATTTCGATCGTCTCTCTGGTGCAGTTTTCCAGATACCCGATTTTAAGAGTTCAAAATTTATCAATTCTATACATGAAAAATAAAATAAAAATTGTTACCCTTGTTCTTATCTTGACTTGAACAGCTACAGGGTTTATGGTGTTGGCCTTCCATAATTGGTCAATATTCAGACCATGTTCGACCAATGATATACTCCACAATTCAGTATCGCTGTAAGATTGGTTGGTCGTCTTCTTTAGGTCGTACATGAGAGCATTCAAAAAGTCTGTCGAACTAGCACAAAAAGTGATGGAAGGAAAAAGTATGGTTTCATTTCTTGTGATGACGACATCGATGGCTGTTGGTTCACTGAGATAAAGAGATCCACGATCATACAGTTGATAAATGCAGATTCCTCCACAACCCAGTAGAATAATCAGTACCACAAATCGTTTCCAATATGGCACTTCCGAAGAGTACAGCTTTCTAAGACCCATTAGGTTATTTTGAAGGTTCCGTCGTAAAGTATCTCTGCAACCATTTCTGTATAGGAAAAAAATGCATTATGTGCATAGTGTACAATAACCCTCACAATACTCAGCAACCATTAAACATCCAAAGTGGTAGCTATAAATTCGGCCCATTGGACATTTGAAATCAACATCCAATAGAAGTCGAGTGCAGTAGGGGAAATGCTATTTTTTCCGGGGGGGGGGGGGGGGTTGAAAGCAGACTTGTGCCTAGGCCAGTAAACCACAAGCACACGAAAACAGCAGGAAAATATTAATTTTCGGCAACGATTATGCACCTACAAAGCGCAGAAAAATAATGAAGCTACAGCATACATGAATAAAATAGTGAAATAAGTGTGTATTTCAACGTCAAATACAAAATAAGTAAAAAAAAAAAACATAGGGTCAACACCCAGCTAGACAGCATTGGGTCCGCCATTTTGGATTGTGGTGTCAGCTTGGTAGACGATGTTAAATAAATAAATAAATAAATTTTAACCACAGAGTGGTTGGGACCTAGAAGGGGTAGACCACTTACACTAGTCCGAGTCGTAAAAGTTAAAATGTTAAACCTGGGCAACAAATTCAGGCCTCCTCAAGATTTTGCGAAGGCAAATTTTGGTGAACAAAAATTTAAATGGTCGACAGAACGCTCCCGTACAGCTTTCTCGGACAGAGAGTTCCATGGATGGATTACTCTCACAGCAAAAAAATCTTAGTCGACAATCCAACCTCCCCACTTGGGTAGCCAATTTAAGCGAGTGGCCTCTAGTTGCCAAGTAAGGGCAAGGGTCAAAGAACGGCATGTCCACTTGCAGAAAACCTCTAACAATTTTGAAGGTCAAGAGAAGGTCAGCTCTAAGTATACGTAACTCCAGGGACTTGAGCCCCACGCGAGTTAAACTCATGTCGTAAGAGAGGTTCCGCATGCCAGGATGTTTTTTAGTAAATTTGCGTTGGACCGATTCAACCCTGTCGCTATCTCCCAGAAGAGAAGGAGACCAAACCGGGCATGCATACTCCAGGAGTGGTCTCACAAACACTTTAAAAGCCCACACTTTAAATTTAACATTACCGGAAGTAAAACAGTGTTCAACAATTGCCAGTCTTCGAAAGGCTTTAGTGACAATCAAGTTGCACATGTCATATGAAGTTCACAGGAAGTTCGTCGAAAAGTCCCTTCCATTTCTGCCTCAGAGAAAAGTTTTTTGACTGTTTTTAAAATACGGCATTGATTCACGAAAATGTTATACGACTTGAAGTTTCATGGAATTTTTTTGACGTTGTCGTGATGGCACGATCAATAATTGGGAATAGCACCTTCAGATCAGAGCAATGAAGCATTCCCCTCCTTCCGACCAGTCACAAATGGTACAAGTCTCCAGCTGTTTTTTCAATTCGTAGTTTTTTTTCAAATGGTGTGACTGCATTGAATGCTGGCTTTCAACATGATGAAAGAGTCAAGGACGGAGTTTATGGAATGCATGCCCGCAATTATTAGGTGGAGTGGGAACCCTTCTTTGTGGATTTTCACAGTTGCAAAGACGAAGGGATGAACAGAGGAATTAACAAGACGGAAGGTTTTGCTGTGGTCCATAACTTTCTTTGCGACCAAAGGATGGAGAGGAGACTGAGTTGAAGTCCCTGCTTGGAATTTTGGTAGCAGAGTGGCAGCCTGCCTATATCCGTCAGCAATTAGGGCTACTAATTGGAGTTAATTTTTGTGAATCTTTCACTCTGTAATGATATTTCCCTGCTCTTTGTAGCTTTTCGTCCCCATTAAAACTTTTAGTAATGTTTTTAAACTTAGTCAGCACTGATCACAGGTGTTAAGATTCTCCAGGCACGGGTCACCTCATGAAACATTATGTCCATTAGAGGTCGAGGAAAAAAATTATATCTGTAGGTGAGGGAGTGAGGGAATCACTGTGCAAAACAGGTAGTGTGGTTGGGTGGGCACCCCTTCAATGATAAAAAAAAAAAAGCATCAATCCCTGTAACAATGGCTACTGTAGAAAGAAATTTTTCAACACTGAGGAGATTAAAATCTTACCTTCGATCAACAATGGCGGAACATTTTACGGAACATTTACGAAATAATTTCCTGTCTCTCGGCATTTAACCCCTGCTCAATTAATATCACCAAATCTACGTATAAGGTCCTGCAAAGCAACAAACAATGTAAATCGATGTGCGCCCCAAGAAAAATCCAAGGCTTCCACCAACATCACTGAGAAGTGCTACACAACTGTAAGTGAAAGATATTGTAACGGTTTGCAAGATATTGTCCAGTGTTATTACAATTTACTAGGAATATCGAGTATTACTGGATGTAGCCTGAATAGGAGTTGGTTAGTTGTACATCATTTCACTGCAGATCTGTTTCTTCGTATAACAGCCAATGAATCCTGATTATCGTCGACCGCATACACTTGATGAATGACGTGACTGATGTCTATTTGAAAGGGACATGGTTTTAAATTGGTTATGGCGTTTAGGAATGTATATCTGGAATTAAAAGCATGGATAAATGAAAGGGCCTCTTGGATGAATAAGCCCGATCCTGTTTTAATTTTTTTTAGGAATTTTTTTTATTAAACACTGTAGTAATTGTATGTGTTCTGCCTTCTGTTCTTACTACATCAACTTTCGTTACCAAAACTGCAATTAGGGGAAGACGGGGGCCCCAAGCAGTGAGTAAGGCCCCAGAGGGTCCTTCAAACACGGTCCACGAATATCTTAACAGTATAGTCAACATAATGAAAAAGTCGGAAATATCAAAATAAAGGTTGTAAATACCTGAAGAAAAGCCCTCACATTTTTTTTGAGGACTTTTTGATGGATCGATAAAAGAACACAAAAAAAGCTCCAGTAAAACAGTAAAACAGTCCTTTATATTTCGAAGCGTAAGTATGTTGGCTTCAATTTTCTTTTTAAACTTTGAAAAATGAAGCCAAGATACTTACACTTCGAAATATAACGTAATGTTTTACTCGTATAATGCGTGGAGCTTTTTACTGTTGTCTTGTCGATCCTGTACGCATTTTTAACCAACGAGGAATTTTTGAGGACCCCAAAAATGTAGTTGCGGCCCTGGGCATTGCAACTTTAAATAAATCTGGCGTAGTGTTGTCATATTTTTCATTGAAATAGGTCATGTTATCCCATGGTACTACGGTATTATTTTCTCTCAGTTATCTATTACTTAAATTTAAAAATACGGACGGATGGCCAAATCAAGTTGATTTGTGATAAATAAACATAGACGTAAATCCATTTTTGTTGCCTTTTGGAGTCAGGTGTCTGAGGAGTAAGATGTCATCAGACGCCTGAGTGTGAATATTATTGAACTCTCGATTGATTCTTTGAAACCAATGGCTGAACACCTACTGCTAAACCACACTGACGTGCCTACCAATTACTTCAATGAAGCATTAAATAATCCTGATTACCATGAACATTTGGTCGAAAAGCTTCTGTGATCATTAACACCTCCGAAAATATGAGCTCTAGCTTGGTAAGTCTTAAAGAAAATGTACGTCTTAAACCCATGTTTTAGCTCTTTTATATTCTTATTACTAGGAACGGTAAGTTCATCATACTCACCAATCTTTTTACTGTACTTTGGTATTAATTTCATCCAAGACACGAGTTATCTTTTAATCCTCACTTACTCATACATCTGCAGCCTTTGTGATTTCTTTAATGCTGCAAGCTATGGCATTTGGTTGGCTAGACTATGACGAGTTGACCCTAACATACATAAATAGGCGTTAGTCCAAACTAGGGGCTATGCCTATTATCAAAAAAGCACACGCTTGTTACTTGCAGCATGAAATAAAGTGTTATTTTCATGATTTCCCGTTGTACAGCTTATGGAAATAGGTAACCATCACTCACAATGTAAAAAAAAGAGTTTGTTTACTATGCTTTTCATCTACCCTTTCCCCCCACTTTAGCAAATTCTGAAACATCGTGTGAGAGTCACATGAAGCTTCAGAATTCGCTCAACATACGGCGATAGGGTAGATGAAAGCACAGTAAACAAAGGCTTTTATGGAGAACTCATCTGAAATTATGATTGCTTGACGACGGTTATATACTGAACCCTGAAAAATACGTCATTGTCATACAGTCACTATTAAGCTAAAATGATGTAACTGTACCTGTGAACATTTAAATTCAGCAAATATTGATACAATTATAAAAAAAACATCTGAAGCCTGTTCTTGGTTTGTTCTCTGGCCTAAACTCACCTAGTAACCACCTCCGTTTCTGTTTTCAACGTGACACCTGGATGCTGATTCGCGCTGATGCTGCATAAATTAAAATCAATACATTTATTAAAGAAATTTATTGATTCACAGAATACCATTAATAATTAATGTTGACAGGCGTTTTGCATTTTGGAAACTTGCTGATGCTGTAATTAAGTTTTAATTAGTAAAACAAGCGGCTGCAGCGACTATCCAGTCGCACCCGGTCTTCTGTGCAGTTTCCCCACTTCTGGTACATGTTGAGGCGCACACATCTATCATACACTGCAACAGATAGATATAAAAGCAGTAACCATCACAAATGCCGGTTAAAATGTCTTAGCTTTTAGGCCTAATATTTACTGCAGTTTTAGTTTCGTAAGTAGGAGCTAATGGACATTTGGATTGTATGGTAAACCTATTCATTTTTGCAACACGGTGCAAAGACGTCATAATACAGTGCTGTTGATGTATCCAAACTTGACGTTGCCATGGTAACGTGATTTTAGGCCTAATTTTTTTATTGCAGTTTTAATTTCGTAAGTATCAGGTTGATTCGACGGTAAGCCTATACCATCGAACAAGGCGACGAGACTTATTTTAAACGAAGCTAAGATTCTTTCGTTTTTACGGCTGCGCGTTATTCTTAGAATTTCAATTCGACGATCAAATGTTATTATTTCATTTAGTAACGACGACGAAGCCTATATTACATAAAAGAAAGTAACGATCTTTTAATTTACCGTGTTTTTTAAACTAACTTTTGACACTAAATCTAACGTTGTAAACCGTGGTCGTCTTTATCTCGTACCGTTTGCGAAGTTGATAAAAGCGACGGATGGACGGACAAAGTCGTTGCAATAGTTTTCCCAGCCAGTACGGCTGTACAGAAGACTAACAACTGCTTAGCCATACGATTGTCACAATTTTTACCTTGCGATGGTTGATGTTGGGTTTATTGACCGATTTTGAAGTCTTTTTTTCTGCCATCCTGCATTGCCGTTTAGCCACGACCAGCAAGTCTGGTTAGGGTTTCATTCTTAAACCCATCAGTGCAGGTTTAGTACATCCTCTGAAGATGATGAAAAAGCTGCAATACTCCTGAAAGTACATTTCAGGGGTATTGTCATACTGTAGCGCATCACTCGCACGAAATTGTCTTCTGTCTATTTAGGGGATTCGTCTGTATTCAGGTGTGCTTACGTTTGTTGGATCCTGGCTGTTCAGGCTTCTGGCTCCTGGCTCCAGGCTCCTGGCTGTTTTTCTTTTATGCATTTTCGGCAGAACTGTATAATGATAATAATAATAATAATAATAATAATAATAATAATAATAATAATAATTTATTTTTCCATTAAAGGAAGGGAAATGTCACGGCATCTTAATAACAGCTTACATCATACCCACTTAAAAAGAAATATAGTTATGCACTATCGTCCAAAAAACAATCAATAAAAATGGATACAGTTTTACATTATCATCAACAGCAATCAGTAAAAAATATATATTTCATCCTTACTAAAAAGCGAAAGTCTCGTTTTAAAGATTTTAAAACTTTCTGCCTCCACCACCTCCGAGGAAAGAGAATTCCATTTTTTCCCCAACACGCAGCAGGAAAAAGTTATGTCTACAATTTATTCTTGCCATGCACCAATTGAAGCGCCACTTGTGCCCACAAGTACACAATAGTGAATTTGCTTTACATGTAATTAATGGTGAACCTGGGCCCTGGTATGAAGAGCCTCGCACCAGTTTGTAGCAGGTGTGTAGGTCAGTCGGGCATCGTTTGAAATACAGACTCTCTAAGAAGAGAGCGGCAAAACGTTTGTCATATGGTAAGTTTTGCATACCTGGTAAATACTTTGTGAACCGTCTCTGCACACTTTCAAGTTTCCTTATATCAGCAAGCAAATAAGAATGGGACGAACGTACATTTTAAAACCTGAGGAAGCATCCTCGTACTACTGTATCGAAAGACCTGCGTATCAAGTATGCACGCTAGTGCCCTCTTGCTGCAATCGCCGCACAATGTGCTGAAAAGCTTAGATAATTTTTAACAAGAATACCTAGATCCCTGTATTCCTTAACGTTTGTTAAAGGGGTACTTCTCAAGTAATAAGTGTTGTCTAGTGCTTCACAAAACGACTTATCAACCCACGCAGTTCCATGATTCAGTCAATTTGGCAGCATATTCAAGTGCCATTTTCAGAACAAAACAAAAACTTTCAGTTGGGTCCCAGATCATATTTAGATACAATGCAATGAGCAGGCAAACCTAGCCACCCTAACAGTGCTAGAGTTACCAGGGGTAAAATACATGCAATTTTTAGCATCTGAAACTTTTCCATCCTTCATGCTAAATTTCAGAGTGCATGGCAAGAGGAACGGAGTTAGGTTATTGACAGTGAACTGCAAACAGTTAGGCTGGATATTGCAATTCTGGCACTCGTCAATATGGTCTAGTTGTAGAGAGGAGGCTGTTATGGACGTCTCATAATG
>JAHWFP010235768.1:9676-20455 GCA_023313725.1 Lithobius niger
AATTTCCTCCAGCCATCACCCGAAGATAAATAATGACCGGTCCCTTGGCAGTAAAAGAAACAAGAGTCGAGTGTTTATATTTTCCCTGATAGGGTGGACGTTAATGCTGTCGTTGAATAAGAACACGTGACAAGCTAGCGTGTGTCTTAATTACGCTAGTTTTCATTATAGTGTAGATCAAAATTTATAGTCAACTTTCAAAATTTCGATGCCTCAATAAAGAAGGAATAATATACTACGGATTTAGTTTTTTTTTTCCATTTGTACTTAGGTCACGAATAATGTAAGTACTGTTGATCTTGGTAAAACATAAATCAAATTAATGGCCAAAATCGGTTTATCAAATTAAATCAAGTAAATCCTAAAACAAGAATCGGATACACACACACACTTAAAAAAAAAACAAATAAAAACTCACAATTACATCAAACACAACTCACACACACACACACACCACCTACTTGCTTTTTTGTGTAATTTTAAAGAATTCTTCGATCGTCTCTTTTCCGTTCATTGCCTTACGGATGATACACGACATTGACATCTTTCAGCAAAGTTGTTTGGCCAAGTATCAGTAATAAGAAGCAAGCACACACGAGTTATTAGCTTACCAACCGTGTTCAAAAGTTTAAAAAAAAACTGCAAAAAAAAATTTGGAATACAGCGCTAGGGTTCCACGTGGACTAAACACTACAGCATCATTATGGTATCTATAATTCTTACTAAAATATTCTTATTCATGTCGCCTTTCAATTTTAAATTCTGTTGAATTAAATTTTACCTTACACAGCAAACGGTTCCATTTGGCTTGTAATTTTGTATCGTCTGAAATGTAGACTTCTTCGACTCGTTTTTTAATAGGAATTTTAAGCATGACGGTAAATAAAAAAAAAATAAAAAAGAGATGACTACAGCTTTAACATCCTGCTCATATGTGACTCGTTAACAGAATTTATTTGTATTAGCCCTATAAATTACATGCCGCTCAACTACAAGTTTACATTTAGTCTCCTAAATTATTGTGAGTAATTTCCCGTTTCGTCGTCACCTCCTTTCCGACCGGACACGTTCTCGGTATGTCTCTTCAGAGAAACGAATAGAGCAACAAATCGTTTTGCCGTATTCCTTTGACGACCATTTCCCGTTATAGAACAATCCTACCTGATTATTACGTTTGCTAGCATGTTTATGGGCGTTTCCTGCTATTCATTGTGACGTAATTCCTCATGAGTCGTTAGCTAATTATTGCAAAGTGTACAGGGACGTGCACAGGCCTCCGAGGAGGCAAGGGGCAAACACTTACTTTTTTATGGGGACCTTTTTTTTTATTTTTTTTTGGTGTATTAACCTCGTTTTACCCTCTTGTGAGATTTCATTCATTTCTGCGCCTCTCTGCACCACTTTCGTAACAGTTATTGTCTTTTTTTGCGTTTTTGAGGCTCTTTTACACCACCGCTCCCATAAAACGGGCACTTTTTTCAGAAAAAAAGGGGCACTTTGCCATGAGGGCAGGGGCTCCAGCCCCCCCCCCCCCTGCCCCCCCTGTGTGCACGTCCCTGAAAGTATACATACCGTATTAGAAAACAAAAACGAACTCTTTTGACTGAGCCTAACTAAAAAACAGCAAAGAAACACGAATAAAATTTCCTGTAAGGTTCCCGATACCGTTATGTTGCTGTGACGTATTCAAGTATTTTTTCCCCCGTTTTTTACTTTAGTCCACAAATGGTCAGCTAATGACTGTTGCGTCCTAAGGGTGGTCCATAAAAAACACAACAGCAACATTTTTTCTAAGTCTAAACTTTTTTGGTAGCACCCTCCAGAACCGTAAAGGGTCAGATGATGTCTAATAGCACGGGTTCCTTTACGGTTATAGAGGGTGCTAACAAAAAAGTTTGGACTTAGAAATATTCTGCTGTTGCGTTTTTTATACCCTGTACTTGGCTAAACGACACCGCTGAAAAATCGTAAAAAACTAATGATCGTAGTGTGCAGGGTTCGTACGAGTCCTTGAAAACCTGGATATGTTGTTGAGAGTAAAACTGAAATTAAAAGTTCCTGAAAATCTTGAAAGGTGGTGTCATCGTCAGGGTGATGAACGGGAACGAGATGCCTTGACTGGAGAATACTGAAAAGTTTACCCCCGAAAGTAGGAGTATAGTATTTGTAACCCATATATTATTTTTATAATAATTTTGGCTCTGGTTGAATCTAAACACACGCTAGTGTTCGCCACAAAGTTGTATTGTAAAAAGCTGGCACACTGGCGGACTGTGTCAAGTTTATCTAACAAGCTTCTACCTGATGCCAGCATAATGGTGAAAATTACTCATGCGGTAGAAATATTTGCAAATCGTTTGAATCAGGTGTGCTGGCGTCCAATGACGACGGAAGCCTCATCGTTAAAGTTTGGGAATGTGTCCTTTATGGAGAAAAAGTGCCTTTGTGTTACTAGCTAGCTAGCTAGTAATTTGACGGCTCTTATGTTAATTCTCTTAGGGTATTAAGGTACCTGTACAGTTCGCTAGGGAAAGGCATGGCAAATTTAAATTTTGGCACACACGTAAAGAATCGTATGGGGAAGTGCCTTTTTCTAAAATGGGAGTTCCAGCTAGAAGCAGGTGACCCTGAGAGAAAGAGAAAACTTTATTGGGGCTCTGGCCCGCAGCCATGCTCCCACTCTATTGGTATATGCATGGGGAGACACCCGTTTACATTACAAACTGCGCTACTCTTCATCATACACTGATTGTATCAATTTATACCACTAAACCATTTTTCATGATTCCATTCCGTATTTATCATTGATCATGCACATATTACGTCATTGTACTGTACGTCTGTCACTGCGCACGTCTGCGCCATACCTACAAAGTCCTCACGCCAAGCAGTGGCACGCCCTGAAGTGGCACGTTAATGAAAAATTATTGTTAACCATTGTATTGTTATCCAACAATCTTTTATATCATGCTTAAGTGTTACTAGCGGAGTCGCTCGCTTCGCTCGCTCGTTCCGCGTCATCTCGCTACGCTCGAGGAGCTTTCATGCTGCAACTCTAGTGCTGCTGACAGACATACAACGTCTAAAACGATCAAGCAAATGGTCAGAGTGCAGTATGGGTTTTTCGTAAGGCGTCACTGCATACACAAATGATAACCATAAATCATTCCAACAGTCAGGTCATCCGAGAGTAACGTGCACGTCGATCCATGCTTCCAGTAATTTCTTTGATTCCAAGAGCATCACAAAATCATGTGATGATTATTTCGACGCAAACTAATTGCAATTATTGCTCACAGTTCGTCCATCACATTCCTAAGCGCGCCTGCATTTCATCTATATCATTCAAAACATACGATTTGTTTGTTTTCACATTTGTTCGTCTTCTCCTCCAGAAGTAATCCCCTATGAAGGTGAGAGATGAAAGAGTAAGAGAGAGCAAAGCGAGACACACATTGAAAAGGTTTACTTTACGTGGAAATGGCTCGCTCTGCTCGCTCAATCAACGCACCACCTTGCTTCAGAAACACGAATGTTTAGCACCCTTTTGAAACCAGGTTTCCATGAATCGAGTCAGTTGATACAAAACCAATTTTAATATCTATATGACGTGTTACGTTGCAAAATACGTCGCCCGTTTAGGTTATTTTTTTGCGTGCATCCTTCTCCAGATCTTCTCAGTACGTAACTAATAGCCTCAAGACGATCCATGATTCATGTAATTTCTATGTACTGATTATTGTATGATTATTTCGATGTACTGATTATTTCGACGCAAACTAATTGAAAATGTTGCTCACAGTTCGTTCGTCATATTCCTCAGCATATCTACATTTCACCTACATCATTCCAAACAAAGGGTTTGTTTGTTTGCACGTTTGTATGTCTTCTCGTCCTGAAATAATCCCCTACGAAGGTGAGAGATGAAAGATTGATAGAGCAAAGCAAAACACACATTGAAAAGCTTTAGTTTACGTAGAAATCGCTCGCTTTGCTCGTTCATTCCACGCACCTTCGTGCTTCAGAAACACTGTTTCACTGACACTGCTTCATCACTACTTTAAAACAAAATCTATTGTTTTGATTTTTCTCTGCATCAAGTCAGTTAATACAAAACCAATTTTAAGATCTATATGTGGTGTGTTGCAAAATACGTCAACCTTTTAGGTTATTTTTTCCGTGCATCCTTTTCCAGATCATCACTCTTCGCATGGAGGAGGTTTTCATGAACAAACTATGACGTCATGAACAAACATTATGAGGGTTTAAAAAAAAACTTAGACGTTGATTTTTCAATGTTTTTCGCGTTTTTAAGGGTCATCATATCAAGTTACAGCGATGAAAATAGGCCTTATCCTGATCGCAATATAATTATCTTTCGTTTGGTCCTAATCCCATGTTTGCAGGTGCTTAGAGGAACAAACACACACACACGCACATAATACGTCCTTAATGATGTAGATACGCGCATCGTTTCAGTACTTAATTGTCAGAATACATTGTTGTGGGGTTGTTGGCTCACACCAAGTCAATTAGGTCATTGCTCTCTAATACCGATTTCGCATTGGTAAATTCAAGGGGCCAGGCCGGACTGGGGCGGGCCGGCCAGTGCCGATCGTGGCCAGTGGTGGTCCGGCCGGCTCGCTTTCGCGTTGGTTAATTCCACGGCTCGCTGATTACGATTTACAGCACCGCCACGAGTCGGTTTGTGGTACTAGACATATTTTACTTTCTGCCGCAACACTGCAGCACCATTCTGATTTAAGCGGCGCCGGCCGGCTCCGTCCCTTATTTGATTTCGCATTGGTAAATAAAGCGGTCTTGGCCGCGCCAGGCACGGCCAGGTTCACACCATTGTTGTGAGCCGGGCCGGCTCTCGAAATACCGGCCCGGCCGAGACTGGCCCGATTTCGCATTGGCTAATAAAACGGTGCCCAGCCCTCCTTGGCACGGCCAGGGCTACTTGAATTTACCAATGCGAAATCGGTATAATAAAGTGAACTGAATTGGCCACAAAATTGTAGTTTTCTTGGAGTGGACCTCAGCATGATCTCCCTGTTAGGGATGTACCCACACACTGGTGGTCACCCTAATTTCCGGTTTCTTAAAGCTGTAGCCGTCTAGTGTGTTGGTTTTGGCTTTGTCGTTGTTACGTATGTATAAGGCGGACGACCAGCTAGATTATTGCTCTAAATAATTTGAATTGAATTGACTCACAAAAACAACAAATCTCACTAAGAGACTGGGTATCTTTTATTGCAAGAAGAGTTGGAAACAAGGAAGGTCTTGGTAATGCACCAAGTTTGCTGGTGGTCAATCTAGCCACACGCTAGTATGTCACCGCCAAGTAGATGACATTATATATTAATTGTTATTGTTACTGTTATTGTTGAATTTCACATGTAGTACATGACATACACACGATTAATTCTCAATGTAAAAATTAAGATATAAAATTCCTCGAGAAAAAAAAGATGACGATATGACCGAGTAACCTTTGGTACGTTCACAGTCCTCTGAAAGTTGCGATACCCACCCAAAACCAAAACTGGTATAAGAGAAGTGCCAAGTTTCCAAAAAGGGTGGGCCGTCAGGGTTAATCCTATTGGCCAGAAAACTTGGCACTTTGCCCTCTTCTTTGAATTTTTATTTATTTTTGCTAGGAGTGAATTATGTTTATCTGCAAATGGATCGGCCTTTGAAAGGAGTGATATCATTCAACCAGGGAATGGCCGTGAAGGTCAATCTTATTAGCCAGAAAACTTGGCGCATTGCTATCTTTAATTTTTTTTTTTTTAGCTAGGAGTGATTACGTCTATAAGCAAATGGATCGACATTTGAAAGCGGTGATATCATTCAACCAGGAAAAGGCCACCACGGTTAATCCTGTTAGCCAGAAAACTTGGCGCATTGCCCTCTTTTTAAATTTTTTTTTTTTTTAGCCAGGAGTGATTATGTTCATCTGCAAATATGACGAATTGAGTAAGTGTCAATGTCAGAGCCAGAGGATTACACAGCCCAACATGTGTAATTCGGTAATTACGAGCAAGACGGCCGACACGTGTGGTCACTGCGGTGAGCAGCTCTTGAATACTAAAGAAATCATACAGTGTACAACCCCCGATTGCAGTAAGTTTTACCGCATTAGTTCCATGAACGTTTCAAGCACGAACTGGTCGAAAATGGAAGCTCGAAAAACAACCTGGAAATGCATTTTGTGTAAATCGCCCACTAGCCTTAAGTGAAGCAGATACAGCCATTGAACACAATGGTGAACCTCAATATAACGAAATTTCACTCAAGTAATTGTGTGAAAGAGACGTCAGAGAGGTACGTTAATGATACTGAACATTCTGATGGTGTAAATAAACAATCTCTAATTCACAATCAGTGCAGCAGTATCTCAGTTGTTGTGGGGGAGACGGTCATTGACCCACTTTCGACACCCTCGTTACAAGGTAGTAAAGAAGAGCAAGGTCGTGCCCACATACTTTCGGACATACGTCACACGAGCCAATGGACACATCTGGTTGAGATAATTATCCAAACGACCTGCGCTCTGTGTGAGACCATTAATGTGATATCACCTTAGAAGTTAGTAGTGAAGCGCACATTACGTTGAAATCTTAATGTTGCATTTGTGACAAACGTTTGATCCAACATCAGAACACTTGTGCCCCCCCAAATGTAAACATCTAATCTCAACTGAAAACAAAATAATGCTTGAGTTTAAAAGTGTTCAAAACAATCTGCAGGTACTAATTGATGAAATGCAGTCACGCCTAACTAAACCAGTTTGCTGGCTTAAAGAGCCCATTCAGTATGCAAACGCCGATAACACAGAAAACAGACAGCTGTGGAAGTGTGGATAAATTGTCAGTGCGTGCATCCCAAGTGTTTAACAATAAGCCAAATATCGCAGTTGCAGTCAACAATGCACCCAACACTCTGAGAAATAATGATAGCGAGAGTGGTATGCTCAACACAAAACTTGTTACAGAAGACATTAGCAGTGCTGAAAGTAATATTACTACTGGAGTAGTTGATCAAGATAGAATTTCTTGTGATGAAACAGACGACGATAAAAACCCGTTTATTTTTCAAAAAAACAAAAATAGAAGAAGAAGCAAACTGCAGAGAAAATGTGTTGACAACAATGGAGTTATTTCGAAGCAAAATTATTTATTTATTTATTTATTTACCCTACAGGAGTTTACACGGCCTGGAAGCCACTCACTCCATCTAAAGTGCTAAAAACTAACTTAAAAACTAACTTAAAAAAACTAACTTAAAAACTACACAAGGAAAGTAAAGGGTTTAAAGGGTTTAACGAGCGTTAACCACTCCTGGTCATCTGCCCGAAGCCCTAAGGCCCTATGCCCGAAGCCCTAAGCCAGCCAACAAAGCCAGCAAAATGATGCTCTTCATCCCAACAATAATACTAACTCCAACAATAACTCCATTCTAGGTTCTTTATTGTTTCTCCTTTACATAAACGAACTTCCTGACATTTCAAAACGTTTGCAGTCCATTTTATTTGCTGGTGATACAACCCTGTATATATCGGGTAATAATCTTCCTCAGTCTTCAGAAAACATGTAGTGAAAAATTACAAAAAGTGTCACATTGGCTCAGCTTAAACAGACTATCCTTGAACACAGTCAAGACAAACTACATGATTTTCAGGGTCCGCCAAAAACGGTGCAATTATAAGCCTGATATCTGCATCAATAACTCTAAACTAACAGAAACAGACAGCGCAACTTTTTTGGGTTTAAGACTAGATTCACATTTGAACTTGGAAAGAGCATATCCATTTTATTGCCAACAAAATTTCAAAAGGCGCTGGTATTCTGCATAAACTTAAAGCCGACCTCCCTCAAAAATGTCTTAGCCAAATGTATAATGCCTTAATTCAACCCTATCTTAACTACTGTACTTTGGCATGGATGAATACTTGCAAAACAAACAAGTTTAGACTGCAATTGCTTCAAAAAAGAGCTTTGTTTGTAACAAGCCTGTTAAAGAACACAGTCTGCCACTTTTCTCCAAGTTACACATTTTGCCCATTCAGAAAAATATTGACTTCAAAGTTGGTGTTTATATATATAAAAACAAGAGTAACAGTGTTCCCACATTGAACAATGAAATTCATTGCTATAATACTCGATCTGCTTCTAGATGCCACAAAACTTTTCATAGAACCTTAACAAGTCAATCATCTTTACATGGACAAATGCCTATCGTTTGCAATATGATCCCAGAGCAAATTAAAAACTGCCAGTCCATAAATACTTTCAAGAAGAAATACTTTATACATAGTTGTCTCCGATATGTCTCTTCTAACTTAATGCCGGTTTTCTCATCCAGATGTTTCTCTTTTCCCATTTCTCCTTTCCTTCCACTAACAAATCATTCAACCTATGCACAAAGTGCGATAATAAAATTTTGAGTGATTATCAATTGTTAGCTGCATTGTGCACTACATTTTAAAAGTGCTTCTTATATATATATTTACATATTTTTGTATTTCTCATTATCCACTACATTGTATTTAATGTTGTCTTGGGCGACTTAAAAGACCTCGATCTTATTCACCATGTTTTTTTTTTAATTGTATCTCACTGCATGTGCAATAAAGCCCCGTTTCTCTCTCTCTCTAACAGCACCTCTAACAGCGCCACTTATGATAGCAACAACGCACCAACCAGTAGCAGTAATCAAATTGATAAAATTGCTTCGTACGCATCAATAACTAACAGCCCTGCTAAACAACGCCAAATTGTTGTGATAGGATGCTCTATACTCGTAGCAAACTAAAGGCAGTAAAGAGTAAACGCCCAGCAATTCGACGATTGTTTGTAAGTATAGGCTTGCCCCTGACAGTGCTGCTAGCAGTGTAGAGGAGATGTATTTCAATCATCTTCTCAGATTACAATTAGAGCAACCAAGCCCAAGACAAAGTATCAAGGGTATTCGTCATTTTGTATTGAAACGAATGACGTAAACTACACCCGTGTATCTAACCCTGCAGTTTGGCCCAAAGGATCGTTACTTTTGCCTTTTTTATGGCATGCCCCGAAAGCTTTCAGCTGTCACGAACGGCTGAGGAGCCGCATCACCAACTGATTACAAAACTTACAAAACTTTAAAGTGCGTATTCTTGAATTGAAACAGAATTTTAGACAAAATTGACGAACTACGTTTTATTGTTCTCAGTCAAGATATTGACATTGTTAGCGCACCCGAGACATTCCTCGATAACTCCGTGCCAGATGCTGCTGTCGACATTCCAGGATATGTATTATACAGAGCTGACAGAGCTGCTCGAGGTGGAGGGGGAGTCCTCATTTATGTTAAAACGAATATTTGCAGTTCTGTGGTTAAAACACGAATTTCGCAGCGTGGACTTTGGGAAACAATCTGGCCTACGACTGACTATCATGTTACTGTGGGATGCTGCTATAAAACTCCAGAAATCTCGGCTATAGAAGAAAGAGACTTTCTACAAGCGATACAAGAAGGAACACGGGACGCCTAGGATGACTTAATTATATGTGACGATTTCAATTACCCTGACATAAAATGGGTGGATGAGTTTCCTATCCCACACACGCAATATTTTACAAACTTTATTGACTTTTTACCTGATCATGACCTTCCACAGCTCGTTCAAGAATAAACGAGAATTCACCCAAATCAACGACCAAGTACGTTGGATTTGTTAATAACCAACAATTCTCTAGTTTTCAACCAATATTACATTGATCGTCCTTTAGGCACCACCACGCTGTTCACTGGAATTTTGATGTGTGGAAAGATGTAGTTTCACCAATTCCGAACAACATTCGAAACTTTTCCAAGGCTGATTACACGTTGATTAATAATATCTTCAGATCCATCAACTGGGATGAGCTACTTGATACTCCTGATATCAATGAACAATGGAACATTTTTTTCAAAGAATATTACAACTGTAATTGAAGCCTGTGTACCAGAAAAATCTCCTAAAAAGAAAACCTCTCATCCTTATTGGATGAAAAAGGGACTATCCAGTAAACTTAAACGTAAAAAAGAAATATGGAAAATATGGAAGTTGAGTCCTACCCCTTCTCATTAGGAGACTTATATATAAGACAGGAATAATACTACTGCCAGCATACGATCTGCAAAAGTTGAAGCAGAGGCCAAACTGATGGACAATTTGGCCGATAACCCTAACCTTTTGTACAAGCACTTTAAAGATTTAAAACAAAAGTCTAATGTCATTGCAGGTGTCAAATCTGAAAATCAAAATATTGTGACTCAGCCTGCTGCTATTGCTACGGAATTTGTCAAAGTTTTCCCACGGTCTGATCCGTTTGTAGCTATTGACTATGACAGCTTGAAAATACCAACTGATGTCCAGCATGGAATCACAGTCACAAGTGACACAGTTAGGAATATCCTCCATGGGTTAAATACTACCAAGTCATTTGGATCCGACGGTTTTCACCCTTTGTTTCTGAAGCAGTGTGCTGAAACTGTTGCTGCCCCATTAGCAAGAATTTTTCAGACTTCTATTGACACTGGTGTAATTCCCACACAGTGGAAAACTGCGCACATCACTCCAGTCTACAAAAAAGAGTGTAGATTAACCCATAAAAATTACCGTCCTATTTGCCTTCTTTCGGTTGTTGCAAAAGTGATGGAGAAAATAATTCTTGCTACAATTCTAGAAGCTCAGCTTGCAACTGATAGCAAGTCTTCGCAACACGGATACACAAAGAAGAGATCTTG
>JAHWFP010235769.1:0-13980 GCA_023313725.1 Lithobius niger
CTGGTTTTTGATATGATACTTATTACCGCCCCCTACCCTCACCATTCACTGACATAAATTGTCTAAACAGAGCAAGTACAGGTGCATCAGCAGGTTCTTCTCTCGTCTGACTTTTTTCCAAACCACTAGTTTAGCTAAGACAAATCAGATTTGCAGGAGGGAAAGGAGATAACAAAGCTTAGCTTACTCAATTTACAATCTCTCGGTGTTTATTGCGTTGCTGCTTGCACTTCCTAATTACGTATTTATTGGGGGAAAAGTCCAAATCTTTTCTAAATTGAATAAAAAAAAAGTACTAAAATTCTTCGTGCCTTTTGCATCATCCTTATAAAACATCATCCTTATAAAACAAATAAAATAGCCGAACGGCGCACAAATAAAGTAATACAAAAGTTATAATGGTGCCATCTGCCGAGTAGCAAATACTCACAACTACATGCAAAAGTCGAATTTTAATTTATTGCTTTATAATAACACATTAAAAACTCTGGACAGACCAACCCATACGTGTCCAAAGGTCCGCCATGTTGGATTTGACCTCCAACACATCCAAGGTGTAAAAGATGTAAAATATAGCGCCGAAAATTAAAATTCGACCCTTGCATGGAGTTGTGAGTTTTCTCTCCCTCGTCAGCTATTATAACGTTTGTCTCCGCCACTCACAAAGCAATCAAGCAGTTAAAAGTAACACATTCATGACGTTTCGACGCCACCACCACAGGCACCATCAAGTAAAAACATGAAAAGGCTAACAAAAATAAGAATTACTGCGTTTTGTTCTGCATTTCCGCTTTGAATTTATATCCTAGCCTGGTTTTGACCTTGGTGAGCATAGCACCCTTCCTTCCATTCTTCCACCATACTTGTTGTAAATCTTGCATATTGCCATGTTTTCTGGGGCCCATGGCCAATTAAGTCATTATCTGTCCAATACGTCATTGTTATTTTATTTCCGGTTCCTGCTTCTCCAACCTTCGTGGTTGTCAGGGGTAACCAAACCGTATTTAAAAAACGGAGTCAGCATGCAAAATCAGTTCGCCATCCGGCTGGTCCTCTTCGACTCTTGCTAGGTTTGCTAGTTAGGGGAATTTTTTCTACTAAGCCTTCAGTAGGCCGGTTTTTATGAACCCTTAGTTAGGGTTAGCTTCCAGGGTAAGCCCAAAGTAGTCTGTTTTCTTCAGTCTTAAACCTAAACTAAACCTGAAATTCTGACCCTAAAATCTCCCACCCAGTCTAGTTTCTGTCTCCCAGTAGTTTGCTGTTTTCGCGTCAATGCTTACTTGACGAAGAATGGTAATGCAGACTCCCATTTTATTTTTAAGTTGGCTTTGTATGTTTTTTCTTGATAATATGATTAGTGGAAACGTCGTGAATGTATTATTTTTATTGTACACCTAATTATCTTTGTCAGGAGGGTTAGTTTTCATCCTTGTCTTTCCGCTAACTCCGGCCCTGCCTTGTGTATACGGTGGTTCGACGGTTGAACAAAATTGTACCAGACCGCGACAATGGCTGCTTTTAAACACCCTCACAAACCTTTTTACATCTCTCCGTCTTTTACAAGCGAAAACTGTAAACGGGACGTGAGGAGATCCGGCAGCAGCGCCTTATTGGTTGAAATTAGGGCAATCCAATATTTGACCGGAACGAATGACTGCCCTTATTGACGCCGTCCGAAATTGCCACGTGCCCAAATAGAACTCGGAGAGATAGATAGAGGGGTAGGTATAGGTTCGTCTGAACGATCGGCGTTCCAACGGTTCTTTCCACCATCACGGCCTGCTGATGAAGGTTTTGGCAGACCCTCACAGACGCCAAGTGTTTTACCCGACCCCCTTTCTTCCCTCCTCCAACCTAGACCCTTGCTCTCATCCTACGCATGGTGGAATTTAGAGCTGGAGGTTTTTCTTTTGCCAAAATGCTATGGCTGTCTTCCCTAGCTCACCCTCACCGTTGTTATGGCAACCAAGGAAACGAATTCTGATCATGGTGATTCAAGAAGGCTGCTTAAAGCTGAAGGGGAAATGGAGCGTGTATGGGAGGTCAACGCCGTCAAAACCATTTATCGTCGAGGGAATGGTTCTTTTTAGTGCGAGTACGGCGGAGAATCGAGAACACTCTTGAAGAAAGAATTTTCTTTCTTTCAAATGAATAAATGATTAATGCGTCTGTGAAAGGGACAGTTCATTAGCCTTTCTTTAATGTGCTACGCCACAAAATTTTGTCGAAATTCCGCATCAACAAATTTTCGGATATCTGGAAACATGCTAGTGTGACTACCACATAAATGAAATGACTTCATAGATGTCTATCCGAGCCGGATAGTACATTCAATTGCAGGCAACCCATGGGCTGACTGGCAATAGTACCATAACGCCATTGACCAGTGGGTCAACAAGCAGTGGCTTATTTCAACTATTCATGTTTTTCTTCTGAGTTTGAAAAAGTTGCGTTAAAAAAATAGAAGTTGGAAACCATGGTTCTGGTTTTGAAACATTTAGTTTTAACAAACAGCTCTAAAGATGAGAAATGTAGCTGACCATTTTATTGATTTAGAGAAACTTAAGTTTGACACAAACAAGAGCATTTATTTCCGCGGCCCTAATCATCCAGTCAGCATGAAACCTTAAGTAACTTCTAATTTCAAAAGGTAGACGAGGTTTCCGTACCTACTGGACGATTATTTTCCCTTTTGAATTGTGAAGCGTCTGTTGCTTTTCTCTCCTTGTCCCACTCAAACAAAGTTAATCGTCGTACAATGTTTTGAAGTTGGGGCCATTGCGCTCATGCACTGGGGGGTGGAGGGCGGAATTCGCAAACAGCTGCCAGTCCTATACAATTTTGCCTTTAAAACTTAATAGTTTGTATTTAATTTTAGTAGAAAATAGAGATGAGAGAACACCGGTTACTTATTTTTCAAACGAATGAGTGACTCTCTTGTATGCCGGTAAGGATAAAATGCTTTTCTATTATTTTCCTATGTCTACTAAGTACGAATTCTATGAAAAAAAGTTTTCTTTGCTATGCATGCCAATAAGAACAATTTCATCCTTAATATGCCTGCAAGAAGTTGCTCCTTGTCAAGCCCCTCTCCTTGCCCACGCCAGGGACCAATGTTTATACCTTTCTTTCAACGTTTATACTGTTGAGCACAAAAGAATGGCGTTAAACACTTCTAAATATTTTCAGCATCGTGACCTAATCTAGACGCACGCTAGTGTGTCGCTCCAAGTTAGGCAACAGACATCATAACAAACATCACATCAATTCAATTGTCGAGGTTGTAAACCATTGCAGAGCGACGCCATAGCGTCAGTGTCTTATATCCTGAAGAAGAGTTGGGCACATTTCAGGTACTGGGGAAAAATAATAATGCGGTACAAAAGCTTAAATTGTGTTGAAATCGAGAGCAATGACCCACCCGACAAAAATTAACTCGTGTAGGAATGCCAGCTAAGCTGCTTTCGATGCAAAATCTGACCCTCAATAAGGTTGAAAATGTGTTACTAGCTAGCTAGTCCGCTCATCCTCATGTTAAATCCCATAGGGTGATTATTCATCGATACCGAGGTAACGGGAAGGCTTCCAGCTATGAAATTGGACGAATGGGTGCAGTACAAAACGAACTGCGTACCTTTTTTGGTTTGGAGCCTGGGTGCGTAACGGGGATGGCGTGGGAGGGCGCGTAAGTACGAAAATATTGTTGTAACCGTTTTACTATTGTCGGCATCGTCTCTCATTGGACGGCCGAACAATGGCAACGTGTATACTGACGTGCGTGCCGAGACACACACTAGTGTATCACGATAAATCTAAACAACGTTGCAAAGAAATTGTATTCACGTCCAATTCACGAAAAATAAACCAACTGTAAAAACAAAGCAAAATAAACAAAGCCAAAAACTAGTAAAGAGGCCACCAGGTTGAGAGTGGTTCGGCCCTTCAAAGGAGTGATATCAACACACCAAATCTAACGAAATAAAACAAATTACAACAAAATCAAAACCAAACTAAAAATCTATACAGAGGTGACCAAGTTTAGAATGACTCGGCCTATAGACAAAAGGTAATAGCAAATTGTTGAAAACCAATTTCTTGTTGACGTGGCACTTTATTACACATCTGCACGGTAGTGGAGTTGAGTAAATACACAATTAAAAAAAAGGGAGTGATATCATATCAAAAACCAAAACTGGTAAAAGGGGCCGCTATGTTCCGAATGGAGTGATATCAACACACCAAAACATTCTCCAATTTAATCGCACCGACTAATAGTTCGAAGGTTAAATGAAAACTTGAACATTGCTACCGAAAGTAGCAATGTTCTAGTTTTCATTTAACCTTCGAACGATTAGTCGGTGCGATTAAATTGGCGAATGTTTTGGTGTGCTGGTATCACTCCTTTGAAGGGCCGAACCATTCGGAACTTGGCGGCCCCTTTACCCGTTTTGGTTTTTGATATGATATACGCATAACTGAAAGGGGCCTGGTGTGGCTGTGACGAAAACATGGTCGTCTACCTGACTAAAAAGTGTGAGGGTGGCGCACACCCTCTGCCACACCCCCACTCCCCGGCCAGGATCGAAGCCTGTCGGTGCAACTTTACGGATAATGTCGTCATAACGGTGGCTGGATGGTGAAAAGAAGCTCAGAATTTTAGTTACACTCCATTTATCATTGTTGGCTACGCATCAATGTTCAGTGTCTTTCATCGGCTTTTAATCGGTGGAAAGATAGGAGTTATTTAACCTTAGTATATTATCTGCTGTTTGACCGCAGACTGCAGTCACGTGACATAGGTTCGATGCGTTATTAATAGCATCTCTGATTACACAGTCATATCAAAAGTAGCTCTCGAACCTCGAAAGAGGAAACCGGGAGTACCCCCAAGAAAGGTCGTACTCACTACGTTGTTTGATTAAACCCTGGTCGTTAGAGCTAGGAGTAATAGGATGCTAGTGGCTTGGAAGAAGGGGGTGGGGTGGAGTTCGGCGTAATAGCGACAAAGAGCCCCTTTATTGGGATGGGGGAGAAGCACGCGTGCAAAGGTAATCACGGAGGAGCACCCGGCTATTTCAGCCCGTAAATTAATTGGCTAATTTAGGCCGTCCACGCCAGAATGCCCCGTTATCTAGGGGGCGCCACCATCGACTCAGCCTTGCTTTATGGCGTGATGCTTCCATTTATACACTGTCTTCGCTCAGTAAACAACTTCGCGCCGTAGCTATCGTCGGCCTCGCTCGAACTGGTTATTTCGTCAAATAATGAAAATGTAGCAATACTACCGGTACCGGTAAATAAACATCCGATTTAAAAGAGCTGGTCCAGGCAGCGGTCATGGTGACAACAGAGTTGTTCGTTCCCTATTTACTTAAAGGCGCCGGTTAACCATTTCGATAGTGCTGCCCATATTCTAAACACAGCACCCACGTCCCAGATTTTCCGTCATCCAATAAGCTGATGTGGCAACGTGAACTCGTTTTAGTTATGAAAATTCGCGGCGCTGTTGCGAAGTGTTGTTCCTTTTTTAAATTTACCGCTATTTTCTTTATATTGCTCGAAGATTCTACGGTGCTGCATCTAGGAGTTGAAAAGGCGCCTTTAACTAGTGTGAGTGAACGTAGTTACCGATCGTTACGTTTGAAATTATTCCCGTATAATGTTAGATTGAGGCCACTTGAGACTGTCCAGCCGCATTTTTGCTGAAAATAATTGACCTTTCCCACATGTCTTACGCCATGATGAGCAGTCAAGAAGCTCTAGACAAACAATCTAACCCTTCTCCACTACCCCCCCCCCCTCCTCTCCAAATGAAAAACTTTTAAGGAAGGTTGCCAAGTTTATGTTGTTTAAAGTCCAGACACCAGAAGCTAACTTAATTCCACCGAATTAATTCAAAGTTTCAATTTAAAAAATTTGAAAATTACTGCTGAAGTGAAGTTTTAGTCGGTGGGACTGCGTGTGCGTTGAACACTTAGCAGGATTCCTAAAAATGTTTGCATAATCAATATCAGAAACAAAACACCCAAGAGTGACAAAACCCGCCAAGTTTTAAGGCAATCAAAGCAGAGGTATCAGAGTAAAAATGGCTGCCACCAAGCTTTCTACATGACTTTCCAAGAATTATAACCCAGGTGCTAACCGAAAAGATTTTACCTTCGAAAGTAGCGATATCACCACTGCCAACGGACAACAGCCAAGCTAATCCCATCCAGTATTAATTTATATGATCTATTGTGCGCTACAGCCTTAAGCTAAGTAAGGAATAGTAGGCCAATGCCAGTTGAGAAAAATGTTTTGGGTTTTATAGGGAAGCGACTCCATCAGCTGTTCCTGCTTTAACTAGGGACAGAACAATACCACCCTGTGTCTAGCAGGCAGCCCACTGTTACAGTGCGGAGTAATTTTAGCGACAGAACGGTTCAAAGGTGGGTATACCGTGGCTCCGTCTATCGCCCGTTAAATCGTTAACCTTTATACCTTGCTCTCAGGTGGCCGAGGATATACCAGATTTTCACACAATACGTTTCTTTAGTTTCTTTCTTTGAAAATATTTCGTCCTGCATTCATTCTCTTGTTGCAAGTTTTAACGATGTCACAAACGCTAGATGGCGCCACAGCAGATTGTAGTGAACAGCCACATTAAAAAAAAAACTGACAGAGCTGCACAGCAGGTGACCTTAAGCGACAAATAAAAAACGAACGACTTCGCAATCTCACGTGCGCACTTAAAAATTATTTTTGTTTACTTATTGAACAAAAAAATGGGGCGATGCGACCCACATTATTGACGCGTGTGCTCACGAGAACCAACGTATTTATTTTTCGTGAAGGTATAGAATCTTCACATACAGCTGCGTTTATGGCCGTGAAGGGATGGCTCAGTCTCAGGCCGTTTTATTACTGATCAGGAGAAGACAGACAGGATTTAGTTAAGATATACATAAAGTTAAGATGCAGATAGTTAAGATATATAGATAGATTTAATCATTTACCTTGTGATTTATTGTTTATTTAGTGATCCGGAGTTGAGTGGTTCGTCATTTTATGAAACGAATTTATGCAACGAATTCGGTAAGGCAATGTTGCAGTTGGCAGCTGAAATTATATGAAAGTTAAACAAGGCGTCGGTTTGGGTTCTGCTGACTCGTAACGAAAACACTGAGTAATGAGAATTCAGAAGCAACTGAGAAAATTGTTTCTTATTTCAGGAGGTATTGTTTATGTTGCTGTCACGAACTGATACGAATGCACGCATTTAACAAAACGAAGTGATCGACAGGTATATGCTGTTGATAGGGCAGTGACACTTTTGCCGTCACACTGAGTCAGTTCAATTCAAACGCTATGACTAGTTGTGATATCGTTGGTAATGATCCCTGAAGGCTTACTAAATCTTAGCTGTATTATTTAGTGTACGATTTTGTTACTATGCTTTTTCTTTTACCTGTTAACAAACCGAACATGGGCGTTAAGTAATGTTTTGTTTTTGTTTCCTTTTTTCCAGGGCTAGTTAAATTAGGCGTGCATTGCATCACGGGAAGAAAAGTAGCAGTGAAAATAGTAAATAGGGAAAAACTAAGCGAATCCGTCTTGCAAAAGGTGAGTCCATTATAACATCATTAAAAAGGGGTAGAAGGGTTGGAAAAGGGATGCCAGAGTGTGAGGAAATGTCTGCAGGGGAAGAGAGGACGACATCCAAGAATCTTAATATAGGTTAGAAGGGGGTTGCCTTGGTAACCAAGGGAGTCCATACCGCAATTGGTTCCTTTCAGATGGCGTTCAAGTAGTCTCAGATCTGAGGCCAGTTTGAATGCTTGTTTACTTAATAACCTAAGGAGTGGCTTATTGACGTCGACGCAAATTAAGGTAATTTACCAGTGCGTAAATTATTGGAAAACCATTGCACAGATTATTTTACACTATTTTATGTAAAATTTGAAATTTTAAACTTCGAAAAAAAATGAGTCTGAAAATGCAAGAGTATGATAGAGAAGGCCATAAGGGCAAAGAATATGACTGAATTTATGAAGAGAAACGAAGCTGCAGATAAGACGAGTAAATGTACTCCCGTTCAAACAGTCATTATTCAATCCGAAGACCTGGGTTCGATTTCCAGCCACATGACGAAACATGAATTTCTTTTTGTCTAGATGCTCGCTGGCTTTCGTTGTTGTTCCTCAATGAAAATCGAAGAAATTCTTATTTTTTTGTTTAAATTGCGTAAAGCTGTACGAAATAGGTCTTCAATTCTAAACGGATATTTAGGAGTGGTTTAAAAAAACCTTTCATTGCATTAAATAAAGACAAGCGTTTATTTTTTCATTGTATTATACACTTGTAAATAGGATGAGTTACCATTACAAAGAAAGTCGGTTTTTATTATTTATATGATTCCCCAAACAAAACATGTTAAGTAATTCCGCCTATCTTATTGGTCGAGTTAATCCCAACGAGTTTATGAGTTCGAAGATTTAAATTACATAATTGAAAATTCTTTACTGCACACTTTTCAAGTATTTCAGTTAATGTATGAAGTCTTAGTCAGTGGGATTGACTTAGAAAAGAGTTTAGTGTCTGATGTAAGAGACTTCGAATAGCCAAAAAACTTGGGGGGAATCCTTAACAAGTGCATCAACATTAAAGCGGCGCTATCACCATTGAAAACCGTTCGCAAATACCCTGACGCCATCTAGCGGCTGTGATACTGTTAACCTGGACAAGTGTACAGCTTCCTCCCAGGTGCACAAGGACGTACCAAATTTTCACTCAATAATTAAGAAGGCTCCTGGCTTGTTTGTTTCGTAAAAAAGAAATGAGATTGCGCATTCTTCGCTTGACTCAAGCAAGTGCTAGTTAGTATTAGATACGGTAGATATTGCCACGTTCTGCCTATTTTCAATCGGTGATAGTGCCACTTTAATCCTCCAACGGTATAAAGCTCGCTCCCTAGGGAAAGTAGCCTGATATAAATATTGGCATGCAGTTAAAGAGTCATACCGGAAGTGCTTTTTTTCTAAAATGAGTGTTCCTGCTAGAAGTATGTGGCTCTGAAGTGAAGCATAAGTACAAAATTATTGTTCATACCATTGTTGTTCGTATTGTCATACGATTACAATATGCTTAAGTTGTGATATCCTCCGAAAACCAAAATTGTATAAGAGAAGCCACCAAGTTTCCAAAGAGCAGAGACCAGGGATGCTGCCAAGATTTACTTTCTCAAGAAACTTGGCACATTGCACATTTCTTTATATGAATACTTTCTTAGGCTCCTAAAACATGTTGGACTTAGAACTGCAATGCTATTGCTCTGATATTTGATAACGCAATCCGTCATACTTGCAGAGAACTATAATCACTCCTGGTTCAAAAACAAATTAAAGAAAAAAGCAAAGCACCAACTTTGCTAGTTAATATGATTAACCTTGGTGGCCTTTCTGTGGTTGTATGATATCGCTACTTTCAAAAGCCGTCTCTTATTGGAAAATGGCCGGCTCGTCTATACCAATTTTAGTTTTGGGTGGATGTTATTAATAATACTAAAGTGATTTGTTTGTTTGTAATTTTAAATTGTAAGGGCTCACAAAAGTGGCTATGAAATTCTGTAGGTTTCCTTTCCATGCTACATGCAGAATAAATCTATGACTTTTATAAGTTTACTGCATAAAATACTGACCACAATAGATGACTCGCTCGTTTCTTAACGTTAGGAATGTTTACGCTGAACAGAACAATAATATATAAATGTTGGCATCATACTTCCCTTTAAAGATATGTTTCATATTTTTTGGCGGAGGAGAAGCGGGAGAAGAGGAACATGCACTAGGCTGAAACTTAGCTAAGATCTTAAATACCGAAAGCGTTCAAAACGCGTGGAAAAGAGGTGAAGTTGCCCCCAGGGAGCACAAGGACGACATGCACGAATCTTAATATAGAAGGGGGTTGCTAGGGCGACCGAGATCCTCCTTATTATCCTCTACCCCACTCTACCACTATCTCCTAGTCGGTCGTGCATTCGTCAGGTGTGCAGAGATGACGGGCATCGGTGGGGTGGGCTCGGTTTAATAGCATTTACGAACGCACATTAAATGGGATGAAGATGCGCTGGCGGGAGTTAGATAGCACCGAACACAACCACACGTCTTCCTATACCACTGAGCGCCAGCTGAAAATCAACGGAATGTTATCTTATCCCAGCATATTAGTATAGCGTGATTCCCTATAGAGTGCTTTTGAGTGCGTTTCGTCCGTGGGTGCCACATTCAAGCCGAACCTCAGCCCATCCCTGCGCATTCGAGAAAAGGAGGAGCCCGGAAATGAGCTCGTGCTCACATCGATTGTTCATGTAAAAGATGCGTGGAATATTCAAGCAAAATTGTCCTTCTCCGTCCTGAGATAACCTCAGGAGTTGAGAAGGATATTAACGCCTCATCCTCTCCTGTGTATGATTGTTTGTCGTCTCCTGATCCCAGTGCTCAATGTTTGAAATTTTCCGCATAAAGGGGTTTTGGGGCATTTTCAGAGTTTTGTGAAATTTTCGGGGTTTTGGAGACTTTTCGGGGTTTTGTGAAAATTTTGGGAAATTTTCTGGGTTTCGGGGAATTTGACTTTAAAGTAGCAAAAGTAATCAGACATCCTTAATTCAACAATCAGCTTTCAAGAAAATGAACAAGAAACTAATAACTAAACACACTTGACACATAAAACACCTTAAAACACTTCATTCAGTTAAAGGTTGAAGGCAAATGGTGGATGGATCAATTAAAATGACACGCCAACCCTTAAAGGTCTAGAGTAATTAAGAGGTTAAGAATCACAGTCTCAATTTTAAAGGATATACGAAGGTCATTTGAAAGGCAACGACCAAAAGTTGTGTTCGTACGCGCTAGTCTAAATAAACAGGCCACGAGAAACTCTGCTGTCATCATGATTGATGCCTAGAATTGTACTAGAGCAAGGAAAACTAGCCCAGGTCCCTCTAATATCGTTTTAATCGTTTTCAAATCTCATGCAGTTTCATCAAAAATCGAGCGTGATAGCACGCATGATGTTCGTGTCTTTTGGTCAGAGTGCATAAATTAGCTCAATTAAAAGCCACAGCAAATTATCGATTTTAAATAGTAAGAAGCTCTCTCCAAAGGTGCAATCACAATCTAGTTAATTATTATGCAAATTAATCTCAAATTTCGCGTGTATGATGAAATTACCCTTCATGCAAAATGCAATTCACAATTCAAACTCTGTTTCGTACGCTGGAGGTTGCCAGATTCAAACCAGTCTTCATCCCACCCACGTGCTTTTGGGAAGAAAATCGCCCTGCCATGCTCATGCTCATGTCGATTTGGCATGTAAAATATCCGAGGAATTTCGTAGCAAAATTGTTTCTCTCCTTACCGAGATTACCTTAGCACTTGAAAAGGACGGTAAGTCGAATATTAAATTTTTCTTTTTTAAAAAAACCCGATTGATATTCTGGAACTACACAGCGGGTGGATTGTTATAAAATAATTTTTCTAATTGCTCTTGAACATTATCTTGTTTGTCAGGCTTACAACTCATTTTCCTGTATTTAAACTTTCGGTGTTAAGTTGTTATTTACGGTGTCTGGAAATGGTATTGGATTACTTTGGGAAGCAGGGCATTTTTTAACATAGTAACTGCTGCTCCAAGTGGAGCACCTGCCTTCTCGATTGGAGCACTAGTCAACGTCTTGGAGCAGTGGAGTACCAGTCGTTGCAACTCCTTTCCTCAAAGTTCAAACACATTCTTCGTTTTCAAAAATCGTTTTAAAGAGTAAAATTTCGGAAATTCTGAACGCCTCCAACCTAATAAAATTAAAACATTACCATGAAAATCTCAGGATTGCAATATAGCACATGTGTTTACATAGTCTAATCAACGCCTCCTAAAGTAAATGAGACAAATTTTAAATGTAAACTTCCTGAGAAATTTGAGCGCAAAAATGTATTCCTCCCCCCCCTCCACATCTGTCAGCCCTTTCCTGTCTGCCCCATGGCCACAGAATCATGCGTTTTTTACTCTTTGGAGCAGCACTTCGTATTCCTTAAAAAATGCCCTGTCGGGAAGTGTTTCAATACTTCGGGAGCTGTGATGGCATAGAATTACGAAGTGTGATAGTACAAGTCCATGATTTAATTTGCCTACCAATGTTACACAGAAATGTGATGCTGCGATGTAGCCATGTCACCATTTTATATTTTTATATATATTTTTTTTTTGGGGGGGGGGCAATGACTTTGGCGTCAATTATTTAAAACTAGCTGTTTTGAAAAATAAACTACTGTCATAAAAAAATAACGGGAATTTAGAGTATGTGCCCGTCCACGAGTAGGCCTATTGTGTGAAACATATTGATTACGTCGTATGAAAGCTTTAAATCGTACCTAAAGGTAAATTGAAAAATAAGCCAACAGCGAAAGTCATGCACAAAATATAACGTAGAAATAACCTCGAACACTAACGTTTCATTCTAGTGAGATGAACCGGATTCGAACCAGCGCACCAATCCATCACCGCACCACTACCACACCGCCTTTACCAATGTTGCCACTTGTCCACTGGTCAATCTTACACTTACTTCGATTCATGTAAAATAACAACTTATACTGTTTAAAATTGGGTATTAGCACCGCTGCTTAATATTGTCAAAGGCACTGCAACCCTCGGATATATCCGTGCGACTATCTGCACTGGGAAAAAAAGTTCGACTAATTTTTCTACAGGGAATGTACATATCTCTTTTTACGACATACACCTCTTAAAATATGGCACATATACCCTCTTAAAATACGGCACGCCCCTCTTACTTGAATTTCTTTTAGTTGTAACTTGTAGTAATGCCGGCTCATAAGGTGATTAGAGCCAGTTTAGGTATGGCTCTGTACCAAATTTTTGCAAATCTTTGAATCGCGCTTCTTGGCTGCCTGGCCATAAAATCAAAACACCATAAAATCTATTGTTACAGGATTAAATAAAAAAGGTTTTTAAGTCCCATCAGCAAACAGTCTGTGTTTGTATTAAAATAGTGTTATTTAATATACGGCACGTTAAAACAATTGCTTAGCATTTAACTAGTATTTAACTAGCATTTTTGTATCTGCTAAACGATGAACGTCTCTGTAGAACCATCGTCGCCACCATTTTTGCAAGGCGAATGGGTTACTTTGACGTGTAAAAATAACAAAAACTAAAAATGGCCTTTATTTTTGTACAGTGGAAATCTTAAAAACCGCAAACATCTAACTCTAAAAATTAATAGGTATTGGAAATTAGTTCCAACTGTTTCCTGTACCCGTAAATATTTAACAAATTATTCTGCAGTGTAATCGAATCCGCTCGTACGGCGTACAACAGCTGTTATATTGGTAGATTGTTACACTTTTAATAATTTAAAATGATTAATTATAATTAATAATTAATTTTCAATAGCTAGACAATTGAGTTCTAAAGATCACAATCCAAATTCAGTCACCTATTAATGCCTCTCTTCGCTGGCCAATTATTATTATGTCTAGCATGAAACCAACCAAGTGTGAAACTACTTAAATTATTGAAATTATAAGTAAAATTAACGTAAAAAAGTCTACAGGTTATGATGGTTATTAAATCAAGTCTAATGAAATTGTAAGCAATTTTGTACTTGTGTTTTTTATCGTAGGCGATCGCAGACTTTCAAAAGGGGTCGGATTGGTGTCGGATTGGTCCACTCGTGAAACCGGCTACCCCCCTTCCCCCAGCGGGGACCTCACCACGGGAGGCCTATCCTATAGGTCAGGGCCTTCTGTAGTACAAAGAAACGCGCACAAATGGTCAGAATTAACACACAATCCATAGCATCCGGGGGTTACAAAGCAGAAAAAAAGTCCCAAAAACTTTGAAGATAAGAGGGCCCTACTTTCGATTTACCGGAAGGCCCACTCCCTCCGAATCCAACAATGAAAAGAGGGAGGGGGAGGGTTA
>JAHWFP010235770.1:0-12593 GCA_023313725.1 Lithobius niger
GAGTATGCAACTTGGGTTCGCTAAGTTAGGACGACATTATATTACCTGCTTGCACAAAGCGTGGGGGAAAGTTATTAATAGAATTTTTTTTGCTCGATCCATAATTCAAGATGACAGCTATCGCTTTCTTGTTGCCTTTGTGTTATTCCTAGACAAGTGCATGCCTGTCATTTTTTTTATGAGTGCGTGGTGTGTGTGTGTGTGTGTGTGTGTGTGTGTCTGTGTGCGTGTAATGTGGAACAGCGAGACATACACCCGTGTGTCGCGGATCATAAGATTTAAGCTCTTTCAAAGAAGCTTTCATCGTTCATCAAATTTTTTTTTGTTCAAGACGGGCGGATTGAAAAGAAGGCTTACGAACAAAATTCAGAAAAAAAAAAGGAAAGAAAGAAAAAAAAAACAAGAAACTAGAACATGAAATGAAACACGCGCACTGCAGCCTATATGCTTATTAATTTTTGTGTCCCCTGGATCCATTCATAGACGTCAACAGAACAGATGAGACGCTTCGACTGGTATTTTCAGATTCACTTGAAACCCAGGCTATAGTTCAATTTGATATTATTCATTTTTTATTATTGTTATTTTTTTTTTTTTTTTACTGTGATTGGGTGTGGAAAAGACAGGATGAAAAACTACGGAAATCCGTCTCCAAGCTTAAATCCAGGGCCCGTTTCGGAATTGGTGGAAGGGGGGGACTTCCATTTTTCCATACAAACCTCTAGATTTTACTAGCCAACTTTAACAACAGAAACCTGATAAAGTCAACAAGGGCTTAGAACGGCTGAAACTCTCCTAATGGGATCAGGGATGCTAAAGGCTTTTTTAACTGCTTTTGTGGCCTATTTTGAAGTTCCGAGAGCACGTTTTCGACGTACCAAACAAACGTAAACAACTACAATAACAAGGGGGGTTGGGGCTGGTAGCAACTAACGGACTGGCCGTTCAACGTTCATTCAGGGAACTTTAATATTCATCATGTAGCTTCGGGAAAGAATTGGATTTTAGGGCCGTTAAACCATGCGCAACGGCTGTTTGCCGTGACGTCACCATGAGTTAGCCAATGACGAACGAGAACAACGGCTGTTTGGCCGTCTGATTGGACTAGTCCAGTCTCGTGATATGCACGTCGCAGCAAACAGCCATGGCGTGTGGTATAGTGAGTTAGTGAGACGCAGTCGTGAGTTACAACGACATGCACGGCGTTTTCTTGTAAGTCACCGCGCTTCTTTACAAGCGACGTAAAAAAAATCGATGTTTTCAGGATGTTTACAAAGAGTGGCTTTGACTTCTTACGTCGACACGTGAGAAGATGGTTTCAGACACAGACGTTTGAGGTGGATACAGGGCCGAACTATCGCCCCCCCGGGGGGGGGGTCCGGGGGGGGGGGGGGGGGCCCCAGGATGCAAAAAAGTATTATCAGGGCTTCCATAAGGAGGAGGGGAGAGATCTTGTAAATTCTGCAACTATACCAGTACTCCTTAACATTTTCAAACAAACCTACAATCAAGTCAATAATTTTATTATAATCAAATTTAGCTTTGTTTTTTATTAAGCTTTAATACGGAAGTTTTGGTTTTAATTAACAAAGTAACTGAAGGTAAACAACAAATTTAAGCTTTAAAATCTGTTCGGTAAAGAGGAGAATGGGGGTGGGTTGGGGCCAGAGGAGCACTCAGGGTGGAGATATCCATCCATCCACCCACCCTGGCCAGTCCGGGCCTGGCTGCATAAACGGTCTTACATTAGAGCTAAAAGAAAAATATGTTTCTTCGTTTAACAGGCGGTTACATGAAATGCAACGGACATCGCTACGCCAAAACTCCGCGGTGCCCCTTGCTATTACGTGCAGTGACGTAGCACTCGTCCAAGAGGTGCAATCTCATCTATAGAGCAGCGTCATGTGACGTCATATTGGCTACAAGAGAGATAGATGCAAGGGGCACTAGATTAAAATGGAGGGCTAAACAACGTCACTTCTATAGTCAAGGCAGTGCTTAAAGAGCGGATTTCATAGGCTTAAAAACTTGTTTTCTCCAATCCCTATGCTGCGAGGTTGTAATCGGAAAATAAAAGATTCCACTTGCTTAAAATGTCAGCAATTGCCAACAAATCGGCAAAAATCGTGCATTATAGGCCTAATAAATCCACTCTTAACAGCATTGTCTTCAGTAAGACGCCCTTCTTTCCCCCCCTCCAGTGACCCGTTGCAGCTATCCCAGTTACTGGCTCCAGCATAGAGGTATATACAATAATACAACGATGTGTCACTGCCCTATTGGCTGAACGCCAGTCACAATGCAGAGAGCACACCCTACCGCTTAACCAATTGGAACCGCTTTGTGCGCACGGACCGTTACCATTGCGAAATTCCTTGGCCGGCGTTTATTGTTCAGACGATTCAGACGCGTAGAAATGCAACGGGTCTGGCACTAGATCTTCAGTTGATATTGAGGGTTCAGCCTAACCAGTCAGAACCCTAGGACTAGCACAGCTAAAAGTATCGCTAGTGAATGCGATACTTGCTACAAAGTCCCCTAGTGTTGTATCAGTGACCAGGCTTAGATTGAGCAAAGACTTTTACTGTCTTGTCACACTAAGTGTCACAAAAGCTGTGTGACTATAATCGATACGAGTTCACGTCTGCGCGTGTCAAAAGCGGCGTACGGAATGTCCATTTAAACTCGGTGTGCATACAAGAGTTCCTTGACTTTATTTAACATCGTGATTCAAAACCAAAAATTGAAAATAATGAACGATTCTTTTTGGACGTCGTTAGTTGTCCTTCATGAAGTTGAAGTGAAGTGAGGCGACCAGTTAAAGCAGGGTGGAAACTCTCACAGTCGCAATGGTCGTAACGTGACGTCACAGAAAAATTACTAATGTAACTAGCGCTCACCGCTTGACAAGGATCGCAGAAAAGCACAAGCAAAATGGCGCTGGTAATCGTAATAAAGCCGGCCCACGTTGGAGTTTAAAGATGCAGGCAAATAAACATTGCGCTGTCGCAAACTGGTTGTAAAACAGTTCGTGGTATTTTTACAAAACGCATAATGGCAAATGTTAGTTAACACAATTTACCTTCACGAAATTCGCTTTCCCTCGCTCTCCTTAGTTTTGTTTGCCGGCTATTTTGAGCTGCGTGATCGGTGGCTTATTAGGACACACAACAACCTTTTTTCAACACGCACAACTTTTATGAAACCGGAACAAGATGGCCACTGGCGTGGCGCGAGTGCAGTTTACCATATATATCGTCCTAGGTTGCAGTGTGTCTTATCCGGTGTTGGAACGCCGAAGTTCGGGTTTCATGACAGGTTTGTGTGTGTAGAAAAAAAGTTCTTGTGTGTTCCAACCAGGCACCGTAGTAACAACACGCGTTTCTTTCTGTTTGCCCTCTAAATTCGTGCCCTCGTGCACATAACTTGCAGTGTCACTTTCCATAGGACTGCGCTCCCATAACGAAGAGAGTATATCCCATAACGAAGAGAGAGTGCAACAACGTCATTTTTCATTTTCCCCAATTTCAAACAATTTTTGAAGGTAATTGGTGTCAAGACTTCAAGGACGACACATCCTTTGGTCTCCCTTAACAAGTTTTGTTTTGGAATGGGAAACTCACTTTCAATTTAGCAAAATTCGCACGATTTTCACGAAGTTGATAATTGATTACGACTTCAAACGACGAAAACTTCACGAAATCCGTAACAATTTGTCTGGTCTCGGCAGAGTTACTGGATTGGACTAACTGAAACAACCATATAAATAAATTAATCGGCCAACTCAACTTCCCAAAAACACTTCAGCACAACGGTGAGGTGACAAACCGGTTGTGATGTGCCTTTGTGTCTAGTTGGAACGAATCGAGAACGATGCGTTCGTTTACCTCTTCCAAATGCGTGTTTGAACTCTTCTATACCGCGGCGCCATGGCTGTTTGCTGTGACGTGCATATCACAAGACTGGGCTAGTCCAATCAGACGGCCAAGTCTCGTTCGTCATTGGCTAACTCATGGTGACGTCACGGCAAACAGCCATTGCGCATGGTTTACATGCCTTAACCTCTCCATCATCTTCATTATTCCTTCTATATTGTTTTAAAGTGGTACTGTTACTTTATCGTGACTGATTTGTTACGTGTAGTTTACGATATTTATTAATTCGGCATTCGAATACTTACACATTGTCGTGCGTGAATTATGACGTCATGTCCAACCTGACATAAATACGGGAAGCATGGTGGAGAGGATTCGGAGAAAACTTAACTTCTCGGATCATAATTGAACAAATGTGCCTGGTTTTTGAGGAGATGTGGCTGACTCGATTCGCTCCAGGCCCCCTCTTTTGGCACAATCACATTAATTCGTCTTGTGACGCATAGAATTGAAAAGGGCCTAAGTCGGGTTAAAGACCGACAATAGGAAACCTGACTACCCACTGCAGAAATCAGAGTGGAGGATACCTTCCCTTGTAAAATTTACAGTGGGGGAGATGGCGATAAAAATCTAAATGACATATTAGGACGCTAGCAGGTGAGTTTTGAGATCACGGCCAACTGCGATAAGCACAGCGACGTGGGTATGACGAAGAGTGGGCGAGCGAAACTGCTATCGGTACAGAGCTGAGTGCTATCGAGGCGCGACATGCAATATGCAGGATTGCTCATCCTAACCCACTGTTCCACCCCTCCCCCCTAACAAAAAAGCTACCAAACGAGAGGCTTCTTCCTCTCTCCACAACTCTGCCAACAGTTATGCTTTTCATCTGATCTGGCATCGGGTAAGGTGGCGGTGATGGTTTGAGGGGAGGGGTGGGGGGGAGGGAGAGCGGCCGATTGCTTGGGGGTCTAGCCTGGGATCAATGGATTTATGGGCACATTTTTTTTAACCCAAGCTCTGCCAAAATATTATTAATTTTTGTATTCATTTACATTTTGTTTTATAAATCTAAGTCTTCCGACTGTAATCGGAGCATTGGTTATGATGAATTGTGTCCTCCGTTCTTCAACTGTCGCTTTACCTGTCCCAACCCACATGTCAGCCGTGGGCTTATGATTTTTTTTCAGCATAAGCAGTTATTGCATTTATTTAAATTCTTGTTACTGTTATTTTCACTTTTATTGATGCTTGTTGTTGGGGGGATTTCCCCCGTAGTGTAATTTATGTTTTGACGCTCGCTTTTTGCGTGAAGCGTGGAGCTTGAAAATGGGTACTCTTCCGTCCCGAAACGTCGCGTTTTGTGTCATTTTGTGCACCGTTCTGACTTGCCATCACTCTTTTATCGTATTGGTGTTTCTACCTTTGTGTAAGGCATTACAGCACATAACTCTAACCAAGCTATGTGTTATAATAAAGTTAAGAGATTACACCAAGTATTTTAACTGACGGTTTCAGAGGTTCCATAATTAATTTCTTTATTCTAACCTACTTAATGTCATTTATAACCACGGCTTTGACGTCACGCTAACTCAACGCTATGCTAAATTGCAATAGGTTAAATCCCGTTAACCATGACCGGAAGTGTGCGACATCGCTAAAAGTGTGGGTTAGCAAATTACCCAACACTTTTGACACTGCCGGATCACGCGACTGGGAACGCACACACCAACAACCAAATACAGCGTCCAAACACCACGAAACACAATAAAAACGTACAAAAGGAATTACTTAACTTGCTGGAATGTCCCGAATGAAATCCTATCCCTGCTAACTCTCACATGTCTGGCCCATAACTAAGTTTATTCACTCCGTCTAACTCCCTCCTCCAACCACCCCCCCCCCCCCACTCTACAAACTAAAATGGAATGACCTTCGTTCATACCGATACACCTATTATCGTATGTTTTGAAACATTCTCAAACTACAAACGCACAAAAAGAATTACTTACCTTGCCGGAATGTCCTGGAGTCGCACAATGTCCTATCCCTGCTGAAGTTTATTCACTCTGAACAGTTTCGAAAAGACAAGCGAGCATACCAGCCAAACCTTGCCAAACGACGCGTCTGTCTAACTCCCACCACCCCCCCCCCCCCCACTCCCTCCACAAACTTGAGCCAAAGGACACGTCCGTCTAACATCCACTTCCCTCTCCATAAAAAGGAATGGCCTTCAATCCTACCGACATACTGACTACCATATTCCTTGAATTTTAACAAACACAATTAACACGTTTTAATTAAATACTAGTTAGCTTGACGCCCCAACCGTGGTATAAATTAGTTGTTGGTGAGAATCTCACGGTCACAGAGTATTATGCGACGGCTGCAATGATCGGGCCGCCTCGAGTTGGCAATCCTGTCCGTGCTCCGCACTCAACAGGCTTGCCCACTCTCGGCAGCCCAATCATCACAGCCGTTGTATAATACTCCGTAACCGTGATATTCGCACTAACAACTATTGCTTAATCCGAAATATGCTACGAGGTACCGACGTTTTCGGTTGTTTTCGAAAACCGGAACTGGTCAAAGGACAATATTTGAACGTCACGCACATTCTACAGCGTCATCGAACCAACCCGTTCATCTGCTTAGACGTTCGTTCAGGAAACACTAGCTATATCGTTCGCTTCGCTCATTCTACTGGCGTTAAGCCATGCTTCATATGGTTTATTGGATTCCCGGAGCAAACACAAAATCAAAGTGCTGATTATTATACGTCTCAGCTAATTGCAGTTGTTGCCGACAATTATGCGTTCACTTCTCTCCACAGAATGTCTTCAAGTTCATATACAGTAAAAACGGTTTGTTCTACGTTGAGAAGGTTTTACCATATGCTGAAATTGCTCAATCCGCTCACCTCCGAACTTCAGAAACACGAATGCTTTAATGCTCTATATATATCGTATTGCTGATACTAAGTAAGAGGCAAAATATTTCGTCGTTTAAGGTGTTTTTTTTTTAAACCAAGTTACTTTCTGGTTAAATTCCCCGAACTGTAAATGTATTATCCATCTATGACGTCTGAAAGAATTTTCAAATAATTTTTTTCGCGTATTTTGAGGGTCAGAAAATCAAGTTATATTGACGAAAATAGGCCTATTAGAAGCTAATTTCATTATAGTAGTAATAGTAATAGAGTTTTCCACGGAAGGTGGAAGGAAAATGTAAGGGCTGGTAGTCACTAATGCCAGTTCTAAAAACAGTAGTAGGACGGCTAAGGGCGCGTTTACGCAACGACTCACCTTTGCATTCTAGCAGCTAGAATTGAATCGCGATGGCAGATTTGTCGTTAATATGGTAACAACGCTACCTGTATTAGTTAAATCCGACATCGTTTGAATAAATGCTTGCAGTCTCATAATCGGTGACAATAAGATAAAGAATTCCTCCAGATGAAACGATTTTCCTAGTGGCTTCTTAACTAAAATATTGACTCGGTTAGTTGCGAGCCGACAGAGCTAAAACCGCCGCCATGTTGGGATTTCGGATGGTTTCTAGCTTCTAGCAGCGAGAAGGTGAAAACGAGTCGTTTCGTAAATGCGCCCTAATCCCTCCTTTTCAGAAAGTTGGTGAGGGGGAGACGGTTCAGTACACGTTTAAAACCAGACACGGAGTGTGCGGACACACCCTCCTCCGGCAATGAATTCGAAGCCGGAACCACTATTTCGTATAGAATGGGGGAACTCAAGTTTCCAAGAGTGACCTCTAGTTACACTCGCAGAAATAACATTGAAAGAATGCCAAATGAACAGAAAGAAAACCATTTAAAATTTTTAAAGCAAGCAGAAGGCCAAATTTTAATCTGCGCAGTTCAAGTGTTTCCAACCGCGCAACAGTCGAACGTGTTTCAGGAGACAAGTTTCTCAAGCTCGGCAGACCTTTCGTGAAACGACGCTGGACCGAATCCACCAAATCAATATCCTTATTGACGTCAAATCAATATACCCAGCAAAAGCTGGGGACTACACGGTGGTTGCGTATTCTAAAAGAGGACGCACGAAGACCTTGAGCGCCCAAACCTTTATACGAAGATTTCCCGATGTAAAGCAACGATTTACGACAGCAAGCCGATGAAAAGCCGCTGCGGCAATTTTGTGGCAATGAAGAGAAGGCTTTAGGTTTGGAGTGAACCAAATGCCAAGGTCTCGAACCTCGTCCACATCGGGCAAAAAGGTGTCCTCAACAAGTAGGAATGACATGGATTAGAATTTCGAACATGGAAGGTGTCCTATAAGAAGCTTGTAAAATGTGGTCTGGGTGATCAGTTTATTTTGTGGATCGCCGAATTTTTATATGGCGCTACGTGTTGGGGCCGAAATTTCTGAGTCTCTGCTATTGATAAGTGGTGTCACACAGGGCAGTGTGTTGGACCCTGTCCTTTTTTTTTTTTTTATTGATGATCTACTTCCGCACGTACATATGCTTATGTGGAAAATTTTTGCTTTCTTTCCACAAAATGAGGACCATGGTCGACTTACACTGAAAAGACCCCAGCAAATCGAAAGCGAAACAGAATTACACTGATAATTCACCGGCAAATCGAAACTGAAACCCTAAAACGAAATCACTTCGGAGAATCGCTTTGCGGAAAGAAAAAACAAAAATTCTCTCACCGAATACCACTCGTGCTTCTATGAAATGTAAAATTTGTGCGTTTTAGCACTCAACTCCTTTCCAACAAATTTCCCTCGACCTTTGGTCTCAGGAAGTTAAATCTGAAAAGGAGTTTCGTGCTAAAACACACGAATTATCGATTTCATCGAAGCACTCGTGGTATTATAGCTGATAACACCAAACTATCCTGTATCACTGATAACACGTTGCAGGCTGAAATGTTACAGGCGTTCCTGAATGTTGTTTATGATTGGACATGGTCGTGGCAGTTGCCGATTGCTTTTGACAAATGTCATGCGATGGTGTGGAAGTTAGCACAGTTAGTTCTCAAAAGGATCTTGGGGTTACCTTTTGTGATAACATGAAATTTGGAAAGCACTGTATTGAAATTGCCCATATAAGGCCCATTTGCGAGCAAATCTGATCCTTAAATGTTTTAAGGCGAGTCCTGCATGTGCGCTTATTAAGGCTTTTAATGGATTTTGTTGGCCCCATTACAGCGGTGAAGTTGAAGTGTGGAACTCATTCCTAGTTAAAGATGTGAACAAGATTGAAGCCGTGTCCAACACAGGTTTACTAAACGATTGCGTGGAATGAGTGGACTTACCTACGGGCACAGACTTGAAATGCTCGGTATTGAAACTTTAGAAGTACGTCGGATTAAAATCGATCTGAGAGTGTTACAAGTTCTTTTGGCACCTTACCCATTCAGGTCCCGATGTGGGGGGGCCCCCACCCCCATTTGTTAAGCTGAAGGAAGGAAGACCTCTTAGAGCCCATCCTCTTCACATTGTTTGGGATGCTGCCACACTTAACTGTAGACAGTATTCTTTTATTCGTAGAGTTGGACGTATTTGGAACCCTCTGCCATGTGAAATTGCTATGGTCCCTTCATTGTTGAGTTTTAAAGCTACGCCATTACGCCATTTTGGTCCAGGTTTAATGATTTTTCGGTGTTGATTGCTCGCCTGTCAACTGGTACAGCTTAAGAAGGTATGGTAGTGAATTCTGAATAATGTCCCTAAATAAATAAGCTAAATGGGGGAAGAAAAGATTCTAATGAAACTGGCCGAAAATGGTTCACATGTGGAATGCTTGGGGTTGATGATTGGAATGCCAGAAAAGGCTTCACTTATAGTTACTGCCCCTAAGTTGGTCGTTTAGGGCTGGTAACAATTGGCATGAGCATATGGGATACATCAAGTATTGTTACATGAATAGGAACATAAAATACATCAGATTTAGACAATCAGTTGTAGTAACCGACATTATTAAAGGCCAAAGATTATAATATGGTTCTTGCAGGGAAAGGGAGGACGGAGTAGTTCCAGCCGAGTGTCGCCAGGAGACGGCGCCGCAGGCAGAAGGAGTACCGGAACCGCACCGACGCACCGGGACCAATGACCAAAGGAGCGGGAGCCTCTCTTGGCAGCTTCAACCGACGTGCCGATGCGAAGCCCCGGAACCAATCATGCTGCATGCGACGAACCCTATCGAATACAAGGGTTTGCCTGCAAGTTGACAATCTTGTTTTAAAATGTTGGATTTCCCTTGATTTGTACTAACACACAGGTAGGCTATAAGTGGCCTTGTACCCATCCCTTACCTTTTTCCGAATGGAATGAAGTTGTTATTATTAGTTGTATTATTATCTTTCATTTGGCGCTACTCTTACTTTTGTAGGGACCTTACACACGCGCACGCGCGCACCTCATACGTTTTTAATGATAGAGCTTGGATTTTTTTCCCCATTGCGTGGGGACGTTACTTGCCCAAGTTCTAGGACGTGAAAGCTGTATGAATGCCCGGATCAAATTAAATTTCAGCCCCTTTTCATTAGATGATTATTCCTACTTTTACAAGGCAGTGCAAATAACTCAAGCAGGAGGGCCGGTTTAAGAAAGCACATTTATTCATGTGACTAGAATAAACATTACAAAGTTAATACACATTTACAACTTGGTATAATGGAAGGGCATGACTCCACCGACGTGTGTCTATATGGTGCCCCTCCCCCATCCCTCCCATTTCCAAGAGAGTAGCAGCGGCCTTAAGACCTAAGCACTGTGGGAGCTTTGGGGGCCGGACAGGATTCCTGAACCTACGCGTCAGGTTAAGGAAGCCGGAGCCTAAAGTGTACGCGGCTCTCCTTTTGAGGTCCCCCCCAGAAAGACCCACAAATAATCGATTGTATGTTTTTGGTAGCAGAGTGCCTTGTTGATATCCAATATAGTTACAAAAACAATGGCGGACGTCGATAAGCCGTCCCCACCAGGAAGACGTAGCCGATCATTAGGCAGTCTGACATATAAGTCCAAAAGGCAACGTAAATAGGTTTGAATCCGTACTTAGTCGATCATAAAATACCCACATGACTCAAGATAAGCCGCGCGTACAATAAACAAAACCCAAAACGGTAGAGCCCCCCCTCCCCCCCAAAGGGAGAGAAATGCCTGAAAACGTATAAGAGTGCCGATGCGCAAGTTACCTACACAAAAACCATAAAAAGATCACCGACTGAAGTTGTAGCCACCTAAAAAACAAAATAAAAACACAAGGCAGAAACGTAGTCAAAACTCCTCATGAAGAAAAAAAACGAAATTCAGTGAGGCCTGCCGCCAAACAAAACCATTTATTTATTTAATTTCTTTTTTTTTTATTAGGGCAACCGAAGTAATTTACCTCCTTTAATTACAACTGCACTTTCGAATTTCAATTTCAAATGTCATTTCAGATTTCAATTTCAGCTGCGATTTCACATTTCAATTTCTATTTCATTTCACGAAAATTATTAAGTGTAATGGCTTTTGTCACGAAAAGCTTCGACTGTGAGGGTTGTAAAGAAAGATATCAGCCACAACCTCCACCAAATGAAACAAAAAAACATAAAAGGCATAGCATGGTAGAAGATATGCGATGTGGGCTATACAGGGCACAACACAAACTGTGGCTAATAATTGAAACATTGTCGCGTATAACATGGTGCGTCCATGGGAACCTTGTTTGACTAGTGGTTGTACCCAAGCGTCGTTTGTAAGTAGTTTTGTATACCACACGCCATGGCTGTTTGCTGTGACGTGCATATCACGTGACAGGGCTAGTCCAATCAGACGGCCAAACAGCCGTTGTTCTCGTTCGTCATTGGCTAACTCATGGTGACGTCACGGCAAACAGCCATTACGCATGGTTTAGATGGCTTGAGATTGAACACATGGATTACATGACCTATAAGCTCAGTAAAAATAAAGAAAAGTAAGTGAAGTGCGTCCATACGTAAACACGTGCAAACGGTTTCCACACTGATATACATGTATGCCAACCCGGGAGCATGGCGAAGCAAGCTTAACGCTGAAGTACAAAAAGCTTGTACTTCATACACAATGCATCTTGACTTGTGCGACACGCAATGTTGTAGCACTAGTATGGACATAACGTTTGTAACTATTTGACAACCACCAGCCTAGGGTTTGGATAAGATCATCTCCAATGTTAGTAGCTTTTGCGGCATACGTTCCTCTGCCAGTGCAGAAGAAATGGACGCTGGAGATAGCGCTGCCCAACACCAGCTGCAAAATGAGCTTTGCAACAAAAAAGGAACGTAGGTACCGCTGCGTCTTCTAAAAAAAGTCTGCAGGTCATACTCCAAGACTGATGCAGAATTCAGTAATCTCGAACGGTGGAGAGATATGGTATAAGGGTAAATTAACCCAGGGAAAAGCGAAACCCGAGGTGGTCGAACCCTGGGGGTTTTGGGGAAATCCCCAGGGATTTTGAAAAGTTAAAAGTGGTGAGATATACTCTTGTGCAAGTCGAGGGGAAGGAACACCTGGGGTTTCGGTTAAAACACCCTCGGATGCATAACTCACTACATCATTTTCCCCTGGGTCATTAGAAGGTGGAATATTTTCCCTAGGGGTTTCTACTCTATACTTCCTCAGGGGTTCAGCACAAAATCCCCGGGGTTCGACCACCTCGACTTTTCCCTCCCCTTCTGTTTTCCCCCTGACCATAGCTCACCTTTTTGCAACCCCAGGGTTTTTT
>JAHWFP010235771.1:17876-30315 GCA_023313725.1 Lithobius niger
TCATAACAGTACGTTAAAGTCAACATTGCGTTTTGAAAGACTTATATTGCCAATATGGAGAAATAATTATGGAAAAATGACAAAAAATTTTTATGTAACAAATTTATGTAATGAACTTCCGTTTACTTTTCGTAATATTAAATCCTGTAATAAATTAAAACTTAGACTAAAAAACTTCTTAATTAAAAAACAACAAAATATTTAATTAGAAAATATGTAGAAATATTTTTACTATGTTGGGTTTCATTGCTTTGTGTATTTATTATTTTTCTTTCTTTTGCTTTTCTTTTCTTTTAAGCGTATATGTTGTGCTAGGCAAAATAAAATTATTATTATGTTAAAAATGTGGCTATTGTCAAGTTTATATAAGCACTTGTGCTTCGGACTTTCTTCCTAATCTAAAAAAATTAAAAATAAAAGAATTATATACGTGTATAATGGTTGGATACAGCAGTAAGGTTTCACGTGGACTAAACAATACAGCAACACTGCAGTATCTGAAACCTTAGAGGAAAGTTTATTTGTGTTATTTTGCTGTTTTGACTTCGAATAAGTTAAACTTTACCTTAAGCATCAAAAGAGTTCTTTTTTTTGTTTTCTAATTCGTGCTACTTTGGCTTACCATGCAGTTTAGATTTGCTTGTTTTAATGTTTTGCATGTCGATTACAGTTTGCGAACATCAATACGGAACTAACAAACCCTTTAATCTTCAGTCTTGCAGCTGGCGTTTGCTGATTGGCATTGTTTCATAATAACAATGTTTAAAGCATTATAAAGGAATTAATCTGACCTCCCTAACAAAATATTAGAGCTCCCTAACCCTTGAACCACTTAACCAGTTAGAAAAGGCCTTGTGGAAAGGGAACACCCAGAGTGCAATACCTGTAAAATGAAACGAACCAGCGTTATAAGACAAACAGGACTTTGATCTGTAGAGAGTGTAGTAAAATTGTGTTGTACCAACAACAACAGGAAGAACAACAACAGGCCAAAAATGAAAATCATGATTCTAGCTGAAGTCCAGATCTCCGATGTGAAAAATCAGAAATTAATAAAAGTTCGGACACATGTTTACTATGTCCAACAAAGCTTATATAGGCTACTAAATTTGAGAGGAAAATATTGAAAGACAGCAGAGAAATTAAGCATCGAATTTTCGGCTTTAACGTGTGAGGTTGAGGTTAAACCCCACTAATTATTATTATTATTATATTAGAAAGGTAAAGGTCAACTATAAGGACGAGTTTATCAGAAGTTAGAATATAAAATCGATGGTTGCAATAAAGATGCCCCCTCCCCACCACCCCTTTCCTTTTCTTGTCTTGTTTAAATTGGCCTTACATTAAATTATACGTTACACACTGAAATATTGTGCATTTTTTTATTGGAATATGCCACTCGGCTTTTTTTTTTTTTTTTTTTTTTTTTTTTTTTTTTTTTTTTTTTTTTTCATAGGCCGACAATGTTTTTCAGAGGAGGAGCCACCACGATTTCCATGTAGAACACCAAAATGGCGTCCTCCTCACCCTCTTCGAGTCCCCCCAAATAAAACCTGTTTTTAGGTTGTAACTCCTTAACCGTCAACAAATCAAAAGCATAATATGAAGTAAAAACGTTCAGCACACGATTCTGGACAAGAAAGGATACATTTTTTTTACGTAAAAGTTACGATTGAATCCCAAAATTGTATTTAAAGTACATTACCCGTAATTCGCGTGAATACTCCTTTTTTCAATTGGTTGATATAGTGATTTTTTAGTTCAAAGTGCTCTTGCGAGCCCTCTAATACTCCTAAATAAACATGATTAGGATATTCTGAAAGGTGGGGATCTATTTTTTCCACCAATCCTAACCGAAATAATTTTGCTTAGATAGGTACAGTGCTACGCCCATTTAAAGGTAAAGAGATAACGGCGTAGCGGCAAAATCGTACTTTCGAATTCAAAGTGGTCTTGCGAGCCTTCTTATACTCCGAAATGAACATACTCAGTACATTCTGAACGGTGGGGATCTATTCTTTCTACCACTCCTAATCGAAATTGTTTAGCTGAGATAGGGACCGACCTGCGCCTATTTAAAGGTGAAGAGATAATGGCGTAGTGGCGAAAACGTGTGGTGATTTTAAAACTCAAAGTGGTCTTGCGAGCCCTATAACAGCCCGAAATGGACATGCTAAAAAATATTCAGAAAGGTGGGGATCTATTCTTTCCATCACTCCTAACCGAAATTGTTGTACTTATAGGTAGAGATCATTTTCATGCCCGTTTAAAGGTGTAGCTGTAATTTGTGTAGTGGCTATAGTTTCAATTTCAAAGTGCCATGGTAATGCTCATACTTGTATTTGTACCTAAGCTAAGCTATTTCGGATAGGATTGATGGAAAGAAGACATCCCCACCTTTCAGAAAATCTTAAGTATGTCCATTTTGGGATATTAGAGGAGTCGCAAGAGGACTTTTGAATTCGAAAATAATCATATCCTTTCGTCGCTACATCATTACCTCTTTATCTTTAAATGTGCATAGGACGGTCCCTATCTAAGTTAAACAATTTCGGTGAGGATTTATGGAAATAATACATTCCCACCTTTCAGAAAAGTCTAAGCATGCCCATTTCGGTTCATTAGAGTGCTCGCAAAAGCACTTTGAACACGAAAATCACTATAACAACAATTGAAAAAAAGAGGATTTGTGCGAATTAAGAGCGATATATTTTAAATACGATTTCGGGGTTCAAGGGTTGCTTTTGCGTAAAAGAAGTGTACCATCTTTTCTGTCCGGAATTGTGCGCGGGCCTCAAGCCACCCTATTACCAAGCTGTCGACGCGCCATTCCGCCTTATCTCCCCCCCGCCCCCCCACCCTATTATAGATCATAGCAGTGTCAGAGGCGCAAGAAGTCTTGTTTCGTGGTGTGAAAAGCAGACCAGGTAATAAACGAAGTTTGCATTAGTTGGACTGGTCACAAACCATAGTTCTCAGCACCTCCTGATTAGTCGACTTGCACTCCAAGAACACAAAAATAGGACAATTTTTACTTCATATAAAAAATTGGCGACCATTTCGGAAAATCGCCGCTATTTTGGTTTCTAGGTGGAATTCACGGTGGCTTCCCCTATGAAAAACTCTGTATTGGCGTCAGGTACCCACATGCAAAGTCGCATATTCCAATCACAAAATGCACAATTCTCTGAAATATTGGGGTGTACCCCGTTAAGCCCTCCCTCCCTCCCTAGGGGGTATGGGGTAGTGCGGTAGCTCGCCTAGCGTGCCCCGGAAGGTGAAGCATTTTACGCCATTTGAAGGCCTTTTTTTTGGCTTACTGAGAACACGTTTGCAACCGACTGTTTAGCAAATTTCGGGCGTTTTTTTCAAAGACATTCTTCAGCATGAGAGGTCGTAAACACCTAATTGTAATCAAATTCTGTTTTTAAAAAATACATTTTACTTACAAATTAAGTTAACTGATGATTTTAAAAATTATTTTTTGAATATTAATACCATACCTTGCTAACACTGAATAATTTAGATTTGTAAACTTACTTTTCAAGCGGCAAAACATTTAGATGGCGTTCCTGAACTAATTGAGAATCATTTTTAGATCAAGGTGGTGATCGGCTATACGGCAACTAGCAAATCAAGCCGCCAACTCACTCTTCAATTTTGATTCTTTGCTCGTTTTCCTAGAGTTCATCGTTATCAAACTTTAAAGGATGAAAACTTGGTGGGAAAGCTTAACAAGCTTTTAACAAGCTTTAACAAGCTTTCCCACTAAGTTATCGTCCTCTGTATGAAACAATGAATTCCATGAAAACCGAGCAAAGAACCAAAATTGAAGAGCGAGTTGACGGCTTGATTTGCTAGTTGCCCTATAGCCGATCATCACGTTGATTTAAAAAGGATTCTCAGTTAGTTCAGGACGTCATCTAAATGTTTTGCCGTTTGAAAAGTAAGCAACAATAGTTTCCAAACCTAAATTATTCAATTTAGCTGCCGTTTCGGCTATACTGCCCAGCAAAACACACAGTTGAGCTTCAAAGGTACGCGGCAAATTGTGTGCACATTGAATTTTGTTTAAGTGCCCTATTGGTTAGAGGTTGAATTTTAATCGGCGTCCTCTTGGTTGGGAGACCGGGTCTCTGACCAATGGGCTTCTTCAGCTCTCTTTGTTTGGGGTCCATGTGACTCCTCACAAACTTTGCGTTGTGCGGTGGACTTTAAAATCGGGTTTTCTCCTTTTAGGGATAACTGGTTAAGTGTTGGCATTCCAAACGTGTCTCGCAACTATGATTCCTGTTAAATCACGGCGTTCACGGTCTAACGCTGCCAAATCAACTTGCAGTGTACCATTGTACACGATTTTCGCGAAGTTCATGATATCACGAATTCAAACGGCGAAAACTTAGCTGGAATCCGTAACAAGTTTTGTTTTGTAAATACTTAGTTGACGTTTCTGCATTAACTACGACAGCTCTAAAATCATGGAGGTTTTGTTTGCTAGTAGTAGGACTACTAGCAAACAGAACGGCCAACTCTATCCTCATCTGTCATGTTCTTTCGAAATCAGTATGAATATTATGTCATCGTGTAGATCGTCTTCCCGCTGTTCCTCCGACGACAATCCCGGTTACTCCCCGACAGGCCCTAACCCCCCGCCCCCTCCCCCTTCCCCTGCACTACCCCATCAAGTGCTCGACTGAAAGTAGAATGGTCTGTTTGCTTGCGCCATGGACACGACATTTGGAATATTGTCTGTAATGTTGCTTAACATTTGAGACAAGGACCGCATTAACAGATATTTTCGGAGGGGTTCGGAGTTTCGTGCTTGCGTCGTTTCATCCAAAGAGCAAAGGTATAGCGTAACTAAAATAATAGAGTAAGGGCGCGTTTCCGCAACGATTCGCCTTTGCATTCTCGCAGCGAGAATTTAACCAACACTTTAAAGGTATCATTGCCATGGTAACAACGCTATACGTGGATTAGCTAAATCCGACGTCGTTTGAGTAAATGATTGCAGTCTTCTAATCCGTGCCAATAAGATAAAGAATTCCTCTTAACGAAACAATTTTCCCAGTCCCGTCTGAACTCACATTATTGAGTGTTTTCGTTGCGAGGCGGGGGAACTAAAACCGCCGCCATGTTGGAATTTCAGGTAATTTCTAGCTTCTAGCTGCGAGAATGCAAATGCGAGTCAGTGAGTAAACGCGCCCTAATTGTCGTTCTTCTTTGGCTTGTCCGCTCTTTGGTACCGCTTGGGAGCCCGTTCCGATTAGCTTAGCGGCCACCGGCACCGGGATATACATGGGCAACACAAGCTGTCTGCCGACTCCTCAGTAATCCTTCCTTTTGTTCGTTTACAACATTACGACATCAAGCAGAAATCATACAGGTTAAGCTATTTAATGCTAATTCCACACGTTTAGACGCATCACTGCTTTAATGCCGTTCAGTGGAGAGAAACCGTTGTGAGAGAGAGGAATGTATGTTGAGTTTGAAGTTTTAATGGATGGCCCAGTGTAAAGTGCCCATTTATACGAAGACCGTATTAAGACCTCGTAAACAGGTCGAGTTCAGCCTCTCACAAAGTGTAACGCTCCACATCTAAGAGTGAGACATCTGGTATAAGACCTTCACCTCCGTGACATCATCTAGCATCGTAGGCATTGCAAACCTCTACAGCTTGTTCCCAGGTGCACAAGGACATACCAAATTTTCACTCAGTGAGGTCGTGGCTTGCCTGTTTCGCTAAAAAAAAATGGCGTTGTGCATTCGTTCGCTTGATGCATGCAAGTGCTACATATTACTAGATAGTGCTAGGTGTAAAGATTCTAGAGACTTTCAATCGGTGATAGTGCACTTAAAGTATCATCGAAAACATGGTGAAATTGCATGATGTTGAACAAAAAGTACTCGAAGTTTTAACAGATAAACTCCAAGTTTGTCTGCTGTTATGCCGCATTAATTCAACCAGTGAACAGAGCCAAATAGGATAACGGCTATGGGCATCCTTAAACACACACACGTTTAAACATATCAACACTTTTCAATCGCCACTTACGAACCGTCTGCCCACGCACCTCCAACCAAATCAACGAAAGAAGAGTGTAAAGTGTGGAATCAGTTAACTACATTACGGAAATGTATAGGCTCGATTAATAGTAAATATACACACAATTGCAAACCTTCTACCATATCCTTTTCGGCTACTTATCAAGATTGTCTGAACTGGGAGTTGAACACCACGGCCTTTCAGTTAGAAGCTGGACTTCACTAATACCAAGAATTTATAGGGTTGGGATGGGAGGAGAATTTGTGACTAGACCCATACTGAAACGTCTTGGATACAGTCGTATTAGCTCAGTCTTAGTTTATAGAGGGCGCCACGTGTTTTATGTGGGAATTTTTACTCAATTTTTAGTCTAAAATTAAACTAAACTAAACGAAACTAGCTTATATTTAATTATTATTTAGCCTAGCTTAGTTGTAATTTACTTTACTTTTGATTTGCGCTGAAAAATGAGCAAAAATTAACCAGACATGTGGCGCCCTCTGAAAACTCGGACTGAACTAATGGAGACGAATCTAACGTGTTTCAATAGGGACTTTTTAGAGTTACAAATTCTCCTCCCAAACCCTATAAATTCTTGCTAATACGCAATACCTACACAGTCAACTGCCATGTGCGCATACATGCAAATATTTTTCAATCGCCACTAATGAAACGCTTGCCCATGCACCTTTTGCTAGTAAACGGTCAAAGGAGCTTAACATAAGACGTGAAATCAAGTAGGTATTTACGAAAAAGAAGTCCATCTTTGCTTGGTTAATATTAAATAAATACAGATTCGAACCTATTTTTGTGTTTTTTCCCTTCTTTAAGGTAACTGGAGAAAAAAAAATTACCTTTTCGCTGAGAAATGTACAAGGATTCTTTAGGTCTAGGTTAAAATTTTATTGAGTCTCTCCTTTGCACATGAGCTTTAAAAAAGGGCCCACAATCCAAAGAAGGACGTTTCTTCTCTACCTCCCTATCTCTATCGTCAACGTTCAAGAAATCGTTTCCGTATGCTTTCAACTGAAAGTGCTAAACTATCTGACAGTTGTAGACCTGATCACCCGAAGGACAATAAATGATACTAAATAGAAGTGGGCGGGAGTTTGTCATGGACGAATCGTCTTCAAATTACTATGGCTTCATTTGAGGTAAGGGACAAACGATTACAAAAGAAATGACGTAATACGGGCAAAGGTGCAAGAGAAGACGGATGATTCGTTGTAGAGAGGCTCAAGTCGTGAGGGGGGCCCTCATCACTGCCCAAGGCCAAGCATTTCATAATTCATGTGGAGTGACGGTGGAAGTTTCAAGGCTGACCTCGAAGAAGGGAAAGCGGAGGGGTGGTAGGAAGTTGCATGGTAGGTTGGCCACGTGTCAGACGAGTGCATTTTGTGGTAGTTACAGGCATTGTGGTGCAAATTGGTTGTCGACGCCAGGATAAAGGCAGGGCCAACTCGCGTCATGCAGCCAACGTAAATTACGCCTGTAATTCGTCATTCCCGATTTTTTAGTCATGCTGAGAGCAACAAGGAAAAACTTCAAGTGGCCTTTGTCTTAGTAACTCATTTTCTCTTTCTACCCCTGATGACCTTACTTATATTCCTGTCTAACTGTCCATTTGCTAAGGCCCAACGAAATATTACCATTTTTTTTTAATGTTTAGTCCATATTTTAACGTGCAGGTAGTGTGGCTTATTTGGCTTTAACGCTTTAATTACCAGGTACATTTAGGGAAACTTTCTTATTTCCGTGAACATAGTCGATCTCGTATTGTCTTGAATTACAGCTTAAACCTTTCACTACTCTGCTCTGCATTTTCACTTTGCTCAGATTTCAGTGAAACTTCACAAAGTTTCGTATTTGAAGATAGCATTATCCGTTCATCCAATCTTTGGCACGTACGAGTTTGGTAGTAGGGATTAAGCAGAGGGTTAGTCTCTTGTTGACATTGCCTCAACTCTCGAACAAATTTATTAATTGGCGGAGCGGAGCGAGACAAGCGAGGGTAAAGTAGCCTATAACGGACATCAGATTGCAAAATGTCGGTTGGTTGAACTTCTGTAGAATGGGCGGAGCCAAGTTCCGAATGGAATGAAATACGCTATTTCGCTTAAATCCCCTAACAGAATTGTTTACTTCGAATTTACTGTAAATCTTCCAGTCATTACGGAACTTAACATTTTTTCGAATTTAACGATCTAAAACTCATCAATGTAGTTTGGAATCCTGAATAGTTAAGGAATTGCGAAAGTGTGAACCAAGCGAACAAAGTGAAAACCAAATGAACTTTTTAAAACATGAAAAATTAAAATGTCTTTGCTTCCTGATAACTAACAAGCTTCTTGGACGTAATTCAACGAAAATAACACTTTGATCATCGAATTTTTATCACAACAGAAAGAACGACAATTAAAAAAACCAAAAGGTTCCGTTAATGACACATATTTGCTTCATTTGAAAAGAATGAGAATTATGAAAATCACCTTCAACATGACTATTAAAAGTGCTTTTATGCTGGCTAATGATCTTTTGTTTATGCCTTAAATTCTCGTAGGGCGACGAAGCTGTTTACATAACGAAACAATACGGCAGACAATAACGAAACAAAGCACCAGACAATAAGTTTATACCACGGTACGAATTATTAAAACGACTTCGTATAAACGTTCGGAAAATTCCATTACCATGGCAACACAAACTGTCAATACCACGATACGAGATAAAAACAATCTCGAACACAGTTCTGCTGCATACGTTGAATCATACGCTGGGCTGATTTGTGGGCCCTAAGCCTCAAGGCTAAGGGCTCCAATAACACTAAACTGTGACGCTTACGGAAATATAAATGAATTACCGACAATTTGAAAACTAAACGCGATGGTACCGAAAAGGAAGACTTAAAAAGCAAAGTACTTTAACATTCTAAATTTAAAGCAGCGATAGTTCAAACATTGTCTGAGCCTCGTGTGCAATTTGTACTCGAACTCGGCTTGAGTTGTCAGCTTAAAAATTCGATTCTCGTCAAAATGCGGTATTTCCCAACTAAAAAAATGCTGCAGAAAAAATGTAGAAAATCTGCAGAAAGCTTCAGAAGCAATCTGTGGTTATTTGGCCACTTTCTGCAGATTTGAAGCTGAAGTTTTTCTGCCGATTTGAAATGAAGTTTTCTGTATAAGAGAAAGAAATAATATAACGAAAAAAAGTCATTTTAGAAACTTCAGTAGTATTCTTAGCTGTCATTTTAGAATCATGGAAATTTGGACACATTATTTATTATTATGTACTTGACTATGTCTAATCTATACAATACATCCTAACACATACCTTTCTAGTATACTCTTCGGTTATTTACGATTGTGGCAGTTGCAATTCAGCTTGGGGTCAAGTTTTGTCTTTTGTGGATATCTGCTAAAGTAATGCAACTGTTAAAGTGTTTTTAAACAGTCAATTAGCCTTATCTAGCACCCTTTTTTGCCCCCTCCAAATATGTTCATAATTTAATAAATGACATTTCATATTTCTTGCAATGCTCTGCAGAAATTCTACAGATTTCATATTCAGCTTGCTGATTGAGCAATAGACTAAAGAAATTCTGCAGATTTTATATTCAGCTTTTTAGCCAATCAACATGCTTTAAAAAAAACTGTTAAGACTACGGAAGTTATTACTTCCATATGCCTAACAAGTGTTTTTTTCAAAGCATGTTGATTGGCACATAAATAGTCGATAAAAGTTAATAAACGAGAACATTGTTATGGTTTATGATATGTTGTATTTATGAAGTGTTGTTGCATACAAGTCAGTAAAATTTGAAAATAAACCAGGCTTTGCTCCTGCTGAGGTCTCAGAATGAACAATAACTGCAGAAATTATGCAGATTTTCCCTTCAGCATGCTGAGCGTGAACAGACTAAGAAATTCCGAACATTTTTTGTTCACAACGGATTACAGAATTTCTACAGATTTTATCTTTAACTGGCTGAGAGTGACAACAAACTGATGAAATTCTGCAGAACTCCGCAGTTTTTCTGCCCAAACTCAACTTTTCTGCAGATTTCTGCAGAAGTATTTTTTAGCTGTATTATGCCTATTTTAAACCAATTTTGACATTGAAATACACTAAATTGATTATCTGGATGAGTGCTTTCCAGGAGTATGGGCTAAAAGTCAGTAGCACATGCTGTTTTTAAGTTATATTTTTAAAACTTGAAAACCTGACCAGAAAATCGTAAATCTGAACCAAGTTAGTATGGCAAACAAATTTTAAGTGGCAACAACAAATATGGCAAAGGCATACTAATAAACTATATACAAAATAAATAAAGAAATCACAAGAAATTCTGCAGATAAATGAAGCAAGCAGTCTGCATTAAAGACTGGCCTTGTGAGGAAACACAATACACTAGTCTGAGAAAGAAAGAAAATACTACTGCCCCGACTGGACTACTGCCCTGAATGCAGACTGCTTACTTCATTTACCCTTTCCTTGTGATTTCTTTATTTATTTACTACTTGCATTATTTCTTGTGTGGAGGCCAAGAAGCAAAGTTGCTTTCCCTCCTTGTATGTTTGTTTGTGATCTTTAGGTCACCACTGAGAAAGATTGAACAGGTACTTAGCTCGGCTGGAGCCTGTAGCCAGTATCCGCCCCGGTAGCGCAGTGGTTAGAGCGCCCGGCTAGTAAACGGGATGTCCTGGGTTCGAGTCCCAGTCGGGGCAGTAGTCTTTTCTTTCTTTCTCAGACTAGTGTGTTTCCTCACAAGGCCAGTCTTTAATGCAGACTGCTTGCTTCAACTATATACAAATTTAAATCCGCTCCTCCTGTAATAGGCCCAAAGCCTGTTTCCTAGTTTGAAATATTTTGATGAAGGAAAACGTCATCGAATATTTTACCGAACAGGTCGAGAAGAAATGAACGAACACACATGCGTTGCATGGACAACACAGGCTTACTTTTTCTGTGCACAGGCATGTCAGTGAGCGATCCCCACAACAATGATTGTAGTATTGCAATTCTAGCTACACCAGTGCATGACGGAACGGTTACTGACTGGGAGCAACGGCATGGCGCGACGGTCGCGGGCTGAGAGCAGATTCTATCTATATCTCGGCCGCAACCATCCCGGCATCCTCGTGCTGTCAGCCCGTGACCGTTCCGTCATGCATCATCTGCTCAATAATGCAACTCTTTTTCCCCTTCTTGGTAGAAACAACAAGTTCGAAATCTAGCAATTATAAAAAAGAGTACTATCACGTGGTAATGCATTGTAATAGTCGTCAAATCGGGTGCTAAATAGGGTATTACCCGCTTCATGATCATGAGATCAACAATCGCTCATTCCTATGGCCCTCGGAAGGCGGGTAATGTACTATCTACATTATAATTACGGTAAAACGGAAGTGGGAATGGAGGAAGTAACATCACAATGGTTGGCAACAAAAAAGGGTTTAAAGGGTTTAACGAGCGTTAACCACTCCTGGTCATCTGCCCGAAGCCCTAAGGCCCTATGTCTGCAACATTTATGTTGACAACAATCAAACACAGACGTATTACGTCACAAAACAACACCCTATGCATTTTTTGGATCAATGGTATAGTGTAAGTCTCCCAATCAGCACAAAGTCAATTCCAATCCCGCACTAACCTCGCAAAACGGTAATTAGTTTACATTAGTAAAGGCGGTGGCCTCTACTATAAGGTTTGGCCTTGGTTTCCCATGTTAAAGCCGAAATTTCGATGCTTAATTTCTCCACCGTTTTTCAACATTTTCCACTGAAATTTGGTGTGTGAGCTTTGTGAGACTTGGCCAACACTTTAACTTAACTTAAACTTTATTATAAAATGTCAATTCGCCGTTTCGGTTATTTTATGACATGAACTTGATTGGAGTCAATTTAGAAAAAATTGAAATACACAAACATAACAACCAAAAAACTTGAGGTGGACATTATCCAAAATACAGGTGCAATTAAAACTTGCTTTTACCTTTCTTCATGATTCAAACGGCCTCAAGGCATTGACAGATTTAAGGCCCCCGCGCACACGGTGGCCAAGCCGTGCGGCCAGGTTGCTGCGGCCACTGGGATCTCGAGCGGCGTGCAGGCGACCACAGGGCGACCATACTCGCTCCGTGTTTATTTTTCACCACGTGATCGAGAATTATCAATGAAAAATGGACGAGGCCGCGCGGCACGTCGCCGTGTTTTTTGGCCGCGACGATCGACTACTGGCTGCACGACTTGGCAGCTCAGTGCGCGGGAGGCCTAAACATATTTAGATACAAAGTTAATTTATATAGTTAATTTTCAAGAATAAATATATAATATAATATAATATAATATAATATAATATAATATAATATAATATAATATAATATAATATAATATA
>JAHWFP010235772.1:1089-22757 GCA_023313725.1 Lithobius niger
GTCAGCCGATCGGAACGAAGTATCGCTCGATTCGGAGCAAACAGCGCCTAACGGAGACAGCGTCCAGGTTAACACAGTTTTAAATAAAGCTAAGGTTAAATATTCACGTCCACATTTAGTGTTCGACGTTGGACTTAGGCCAGAGATATGTTTAATCGATACTGGTTTTTCACTATCATTAATTACGAATACGGCAGCACAACGCATGCTTAATAATCTCAAAGTTAAATATCATGTGCTTACAATAATTACGCCAGTTAATTTAGTTGGCGTAGGTAATCAACAGATTAAAACAAATAGGAAAATAGTAACCACTATAGGAAAGTGTGAATTTTCCAGAAACCAGGAATTTGTTATCGTTCCTGATGGTTCATTTGGAAACATTTCATTACTATTAGGATACGATTTTCTTTCAAACAAATCAGAATCGTTTGTTTTAAATTACCCCGAAAACATTTTAACTATCGGAGATTTGAAGTTCCAAATGTCAGCATCACCAGAGCAAGCACATATAGCCTATAACCAAAATAAGGAAATAATAAATAGGGAAAGTTATAAGCCTAATCACGTCTATGTAGCCATGCTTAACGTAGCTACAGACGAAGAAAGCGATGATAATGCTAAATCTACGTGGAATTGTACACCTAAACAACAATTAATAGACGTTACCGTTTCTTTGTTTCGAGACAAAATTATCCCGTCCAATTCAGAGTGTAGAATAACCAGAATTGTACACTATCCCTTTCCCGAAATACAAACAGGAGCTTTCGAACTTGAAACGGCGATTTCCTGTACGTCTTGCACACAGTCTTGTTAACACTACTCCCACAGGTATTCTTCCAGTTATGTGCATTAATTTTAATGGGTTTGACGTAGAATTATAAGCAGGTACGATACTAGGGACGTATACCACCGCAATTATAGATTATGGCGATGAGACTTCCGTAGACACGTGCGATTCAAATCTGTCAGACACAAGTCCAATTGAGAAACCTAAATTTCCAAGTCCTATCGAGATATCTCAACGGCAAGCCCCACAGAGATGTCACAAACCACAAACCCCATCGAGATAACTCAACAGCAGCATGCCAAACAGAGCGACAGCTCAGCTAGTAGCCTACCTGATGCTCCTAAACCTAAATCTAAGGAAGAACGCAATGCGGAATGGGAAACTTTAAAACAGAAATTTACTTTTCCAGATTTAAACAAGGAAGAAACGCAGGAATTTCTAGATATGTTGGAAAATCATCAAGACTCATTTTCTAAAAATGATTTCGATCTGGGTTGTTTTGAAGGATACTAAGGTTTCTATTGAAATGGGTAACTCTCAACCAGTAAGTTCTAAATTATATAGAGTTCTGTTTCACCAGCGCGAATTATTAGATAAATACATAGACGAAATGCAATGAGTAGGTATCATTTAAGAGGGTAAATCTGCTTGGTTATCGCCATGTTTAATGATAAAAAAAAGGCCAACAGGGTATCGCGTAGTCGTAGACTTACGCGGCTTAAACTCGGTTGTTGAAAGTGTAAGCGTGCCAATACCCACTGTGACAGAGAGCATGGCACACGTAAGCAGAGCTAAATATTTTACTCGTCTAGATTTTAAATTCGGATTTTATCAGCTCAAGTTAGCCTAAAACATGTTTCTCTGCAAATTCTAAAACATATTTTTTTAATCAGCTCCCAATGGGCCTTAAAACGGCTCCAGCGCACTTCCAATTCTGCGCCCAACAAATTTTCGCATAAGTGCTTGGTGCCTATTGTACAGTTTATCTTGACGATTGCCTCCTGAGTAGTCCAGATCTTAAAAGCTAGTAGCTCGTTCAGGATTAAAATTAAGCGTAGAAGAATGCAATTTTGCTAGGAAACAGGTCAAATTTCTAAGTTTTGTGCTAGATCAAAATGGAATGCAACCTGATAGGGATAAAACTAAGGTTATGCAGCAGTATCCCACCCCTAAAACACCTAAACAGGTTCGTTCATTTCTAGGTATGGTAAATTTTTACAGGAGACACATCTCGCAATTCGCAGAGATGTCACACATTTTAACTAAACTCACTCGTAAGAATTGTAAATTCATATGGGGAGAAGACAAAGAAAGAGCTTTTCAGGAACTTAAACAAGCTATGGTTAAAGCTGCAACACTCAAGCACCCACACTTTTCTAAACCCTTTTTTCTTGAAACTGACGCAAGTGGCGTTGCAATCGGCGGCTGTTTAAGTCAGTATCATGGAGGTATAAATTATCCCCTGGCCTACACTTCCCGAACCCTCACTGAGGCAGAAAGGAAGGAAACAACTACAACTAGGGAAATTTTAGCGATAATTCATTTTATCGATTCATTTCGTTGTTATTTACTAGGTAAGATGTTTTTTTAACAACAGATCATTTAGCAATTTGCTATATTTATTGTGCCTCCTTCCCTCCCCCCCAAATTAGAAAGAATCTTACTTCAACTCAGAGAATACGAATTCATATTACGTCACAAGTCGGGCCGACTTCTAGCGGTTTCCGACGCGCTCTCCCGTATAGAGATACCAGTCGCTGTCCTCGGTAGTCAGCACCCCGACTGGACACGACAACACCTAGCGGCAGAACAGAGAAAAGATCTATATCTAGGAGATATCATTAGGCGACTGAAAAGCCAATCATCGGAAGATTTAATCGATGCATCTAATAAACCTAACATCTTTTATAAAGATTACGATGGAATTCTGTAAAGAATTAGACTTGCAGACCCAGAAAAAGGCCGAATGCACAATTTAGCACAGATGTGTATACCTAAATCTCTACGCAACTATTGCATTAGGAACTATCACTCCACACCGTGCACCGGACATCGTGGTGCGCGTAAAACTAGAGATTTAATAGAACCACATTGTTATTGGCCTAAAATGTTCGATAATATTGCTCATTATGTTAAAACGTGTCAGGTATGTCAAGCTTACGTTAGACCTACTAAACCGTATAAAGCTAAATTATGAGCGTATCAACCCCTACAGAGACCACTCTTGGAGCTTGGATCTCATTGGACCTTTAAATAAAAGCATTCACGGGAACGTCAACGTGATGACGCTGATTGACGATTTCAGTCGTTACGTCATCGCAGTGGGAATTCCCGATAAAAAGACAGTTACTATAGCAAATAAATTGTTCTCACATCTTATTGCTAGATTCGGAGCGCCAGTTCAATTAAGAGGAGATAATGGCTCAGAAATTAACAACGCTATCGTAGCTAGACTAGCTAATATGTTTAACATTAAACAAATTAATTTTACTCCTAACACTTCGTAGGTAGGAGGATCCGGAGAAGCAGCAAATAAACGGATAGAAACAGTTTTACGTAAAATTTCAGCCAGTTGCCCCGAAAATTGGTGCGAATATTTAGAATTAGTAACAGTAGCACTAACTACTGTCCTAACTCGACTACTTTAACTGACTACATCACGGTTCTGAATTTAGATTACCAAGTGCTTTAGCATTCGAGCCAGCGCAAATCTGCTATGACAGTGATGATACTATAGTCCGTCTAGAGAGTAGACTACAGGCAGCATTCGAAGTCGCTCGAGCGCACAATTGGAAAGCAGTTCAGAGACAGCAAAATTTTTCTGATCGCACTGCGCGACCTTACCGCTATTTGGTCGATGACTACGTATTATTACACGATTTCTTACCTATTAAGCAAATTTCACCGAAATTACTTAGAGCATGGACAGGTCCATTCAGGATAATGGAATTCGTTAACGATGTTATTGTTCGTATAGTACATTTTCTAGATCCACTTAAAATCATTCGTGCTCACGTAAATAACTTACGACCATGGTTCCTAAGAACTAGTTCCCAACCTATTCCTTTCAATGGACCTACCGATCTCGAGTTATCCAAACAGCTTAACGGTTCGTTGACGGAAGCTGAAATAAAATTACAAAAATACATAGCACAGCTTTTAGAGGATCCAACAGACCATTTATCGGAGATCGAGCCGCCAACGTTTACGCCTTCCGAGTCCGACGACGCAGCGAGCGAATCACTTCCAAGCCTAACTAGCAAACGCAAACGCGTTGAGCCAAAATCGGCCGCTTATTTGCAAAATAAATATCGTAAAATAGATTACGAGCTTAACAGGCAAAGAATGCTTGGATCTACACATGGTTACGATACCCGTAGTAGTAGAATTACTCCAGCAATTAGGCTGCGTCGGCAATTGGAAGAGGCAAACATTGACGACGACTAAAAACACCGTGTATCCAACGGAAAACAAAGTAAACATAGCGTCACCGCAAAGAGTGTTCATGCGCTCTGCACGCGGGGACCCTAGCGGAGAAAACTAGTACTTTTAAAACACCACAAATACGGAGATTGCGTGCAGACAGCGGCACATTTTCATTTACTCGCTATATTTGCAAATAATACGCTAGAATTTGTCTCATTCAAAATGCATAAAATAAATATAACTTAAAACTAATATGTTCCAATATGTAATGTGGAAATGAGGTAGACAAAGGACACATCGCTGAATTTTATTGAACATCAAAAAGACAATTATTACATATAACTATACACAAAACACGGAAAATAATAATAAAAACCTCGACAGCACACTACAAGCCGACAATAAACAACATAACTTTTAGCAAAATTAACATAATTGACCCGTTCACAAGACGACGCACATCAGAAATTAAAACATTCTAACAACATAAAACATTAAATTAGAGAAATTTTTTCAAATACTACGATTATAAAATAATAACAGTAAGTAGCAAACACAATGTATACAGACACATCACAACATACTGTAATTAATGTAATAAATGGACAATAATAATAAACAGGGATATTAATGACATAAAAGATACCACATAAACACTTAAACAAGGGAAATTAATGACAACAATAAATCGATACCCTGAAATAAAATGAAATATAAATTATGACATACATAAAATAATCAATCACAGATTAAAGGAATCAGCTTAAAATTTTGTAAATAAAAGAAATAATTACGTTAAAATTGAAAATATTAATAAAATTTAGACTCGTAGCAAGGAATTTGGATGTTTTCATTAATACTCTCCAGGATTCTGGATTAATATAGAGGAAACTTCCAGAAATCTGTGATCATAAAATGCTTGCAAATTTGAAAAAAATATATATACAAATATATACAATAGCGGGTTGCGATATGCAACACCGCCTATTTTTGGCAGGCTAGTGCCGCGACAGGGACGAATTACCCATCGTCACTGTCGGCATCAGAATTGTCATCTAGAACAAAATATTGAATAAAGCAGATTAGTATTTGTTTCGCATAATTGTGACTACATGAAAATTTATCCTATGCATGTTTATTTTAAGCTTAAATTTCGTTTAACAATAAAAAGATAGTATTACGTATTTCTCTCACACCACTAAACACAGGATGGAGGGAAATTTATATATGTAAAGACGGGAAACTGACGTTCAAGCATATTTAGGATGCCCTGAACAGATTCTTTCCGTCATGATTATTATATTTTATATACAAATATACGTCGTAAGTATTTTATTGTGAATGATATCTACCCCCCCCATCCCCTATTAAGCTAACATAACGAAATACCAATTAATATAATTCAGATATCGATATAGGAATATCAACAAAGTATCCTATTAACATTAGGTTGTTATATTCTATAAAACCAATAGGCCAATAGCGCGGAAATTAGAAATCTTGCCACGCGCATGAAGATTGGTCCAGCATATAGTCACGCTGCCGCGCTCGCTGCAGCTGGCTAATTACTTTAAATTACAAGAAGTCTTTCAAATCAAACAGATAGTTACCAGATTTTCAGTTTATATTTAAAACGATAGTATCAGGCTTTTGACAAACAATTGGGCCAATACATGAATTATTACTATATCTCTCCCCCCCCCCCTTCCGATTTTCGGAATTTATAGATATTATTTCACAAATTCATTATAGTATACAGTTGTCATATTGAAACAGGAATAAGTGCCACGCATTATGCATTGTAGCTATGTTTATGCTGCGAGGAGCCATAAATTCACAAAATTTGGCTATAGGCTACCTCGTGGGGATACATAGATAAAATATAAGCTAATAAGTATCGTAACATGGCACAGATTTTCGTTTTGTAAGTTACATTACTAGAAATAGTGCGGGCATTCACTTTCAAAAAGGAGTAAGTGACGGTCCGACGCCATCAATACAATAAATTTAAATAATATGCAACATCATAACTTTGCATCCATAATGATACAAATCATAAATAAAATAATATTTTAGTTTACATCCATAAGTAATGAATTATAAACCATAATATTGGGCAACCAAATTTCAGTACAATTTTAGTTTGGTCCAGATCAAATACATTACCAGTCATTTATACGCTGAATAACACGGAATGTCCAATTTCAGTAATTATATATTATTTAATATTGGCATAACTTACCTATTGGCCTATCCTACAGGCCGGTACCAGACAAAATAAAAGGACGATATGTTTCATTTCTGAGGAGATTTTTAAAATGTAACTATTCATTGCTCCTGAGAACCACTTAATTATTATCGTTAAATTTTTATTTTTAAAATTTTTTTTTAGTTTTCAACAGACAAAAAAACTAAAAGTTTCTCCATTAATAGGATGACTATAAGAGGGATTTAATGCATGTAGTTGACTATGTTTCGAAAAGTAATGTAATTGAAATTTATCCCAAACAATATTTAACTGGTACGAATATCTTATTGAAGACCAAACTTAGGATTAATATGAGATCCAGTGTAACCATTTTATCAACTTTGGTCAGCAATTACACGCACTTGCGTATTTTAAGTGAAAGATGGTTTTTTCCCCCCTTAAACTACACATGTATACGCGTATGATACACATTAATCAATATCATTTGAAATTAGGAATAAAGATTAAAAAAGTAAAATTTTCTTACCATAGTGTCCATTGTGGCACACTGGGCAATCCCTTCTGCAGACAGCCGGATGCAGACACTGCTGCGTGCCGCTGCCGGACGCACCAACGTTGACATCGTCGGCAACGGGCTCGGGGGCTCCTTCCAGGGGGGCGGCGAGTCCTCCGACGGGGCCAACGGGGACGAGTTCGGGTAGTGTCGGCGGTATGTGGTCCAGAAGGCAGTCAGGAATAATGTCTATTAAGAACCCAGGCAACCCTTCTTCTTCCGGCACATCATTACGGAGAACATCATCAATTTGAAATTGCGTTAGCGCCCTATGAATTTTCATCTGGAGAAAGAAGATGTTCTCCGCATTGATGGCCCTCCACATATACTCCGGGAAAGCTTCAGGTTCTTTTGGGAAGGGAGGGTACGTCGCATACAGACAATGCAAACATGATGTGGCCGTGATTGGGCTGCAGTAAAGATAGTGTGAGCTTAGACGCAATTGTTGGGCAGTTGCGCTTTCCTCGGGTTCAACGTCATTTCTGTTGGGGTTACGTCTAAAACAATCTCCATGAAGAAAAGTCTAAGGACATAGTCCAGGGGTTCCTCATTAGGCAGCATGGGCGAAAACGGTACCTCATTGTTATTTCGATGAGGACACTCGGCAAAAAAAGCCGGGTCCCGCTCACAATATAAGTAGTGGTCAAGACAGACCGAAAAAGTTATCAAATTTAAGGCCAACACTCTGAGGAATTCCCGCATATACCAAGGCATGCCCGCTCGCGCACTCCGCTCACCCTTAGGAACGGTTTTCCGTTTCTTTTGTGGCGGATCCATTTTAAGCAGACGAATTTTGGGAGACAACCGAACAGAGTGAAGAACACAACTTCGTGTGCAGGTTGGAAAGTTACAATTTTACAAGTCCGAAAAGTGACCTAGAAACATTAGTAAACAAACCAATGGGTGCAGAGTTCAAGAGTTGACGTCACGAAAACTGGGGCCATCTTTTCCCAGGGACCAGCTCACCCCCTCTGCTCACCCGGTAGCCATCAACCATTGTTTACATGGTCTCGACTTGCCTTTAATTTTGAGGTCAGATTCCGGGCGGCAAACCCAAACGCCGAACCCAGAACCCTTTCAACCCGCCGACCACTCTCGTTTTATGACCCCCCTCCCCTACCTCATCAGTAGGGAGCCTTTCTGCTCCACCGAACTCATCAGCAACAGTAGGACACAGCAGTCGAAAATAGATAAATACCTACGCACCCTTGACCATGGGAAATCGTGTTCCTGCCCGACCCACCCAAACGACTTATATTAGTTAAACAGCCTTACTTCAGTAGAAAAAATTTTTGTTTTAATTTTGGAATCAGCAAAACAAACATGAATATTTTGTTAATGAATAAAATTTATTGCAGTTTGGTACATAGCGAGTGTACATTAGTTCAACATTACATGTTTTGTATTTTGCCGAAATGTAATGGCAACATAACTCATGTGATTCGATATCATTGTTTCAGAAAGTGTACTACATACTAAGACAAAGTTGGAAAGTGTCAGAGATGGCAGAGTGGTAACAGTGGGATAGTCACAAGAAACACAGGATCAATCATATCTTGATCCAAGGACAAAATAAAAAATAAGTGATTCACGTGAATTACCAGTACAAACCTATGGGAAAAAAATCGATAAACCCCACCCCATCCTCTTTTGCCATAAGAAAACCATAAGAGTTGACATTCATAACGTTGGGAAACTTAGATTTAATTACCAGTCACTTTAAGCAGATTAAAGCGATTATAATTTTTTTTCGGTGCACAGCATAGAATTTAAAGTACCGTTGCTTAACGTAAGGTACATTTGAAGCTTAAAATTAGTGAATATGTCACAGAAATTTCGTTATGGGCATTAAGAATTTCAGGTTAATTCTAAAAGAAGAATAATGTCGCACATCAACTATTTGGAAACATAGTGATTACCCGGAATAAATTAGAAGTGAGGTCCGCTTGGGCTATGAACATATCACACTAGTTCATTAAAGTCACAGTGTATCGGTACCTCACATATTTCAGTTCTGTTGGAACGTATTCACACGTACATACAAAGTTGTAGAGCATACTTAAAAATCTACCGCATGATTAAGAAATAGTTTTCTTCCAGTTGTGGGGCATACTGCAAAAACCACCATGCGATGGTCAGTTGTAGTGCATACTAAAATCTACCGAATGATGTGAAGAGTTGCAGCAATTGACTCAAACGCCGTCATTTGTTTGTAAACTTCTTAGAAAGTCTTTTCGTCACCCAGATGACAAAAGTATATGAATCGGCATTGGTATTCATGGTTTTGTCAAATGTGTCATGATACAGGATTGGCAAATTTCATTTCGATACTGAGTGTACCACTTCACTCCTGAACGATATTCCAAATTAAGGTAGCAGGGAATACCAACGATCTGCATTTTTAAACTTAAGGTAGCAGTTCCATAGCCATAATACTGCATTAATTTTAACAAGGCAGGTTTATTAGAAACACTGCAATTCAGACTGTAAATTACTGCAGCATTCAAAATAATACAAAAAAGAAAAAATATAGCTCAGGAAATAGCTGCGAACTAGAAAAGATTTATTAACTTTGAGTGTTGTTAAAATTAAGGACTTCTGAAATTACTGTGATTTCAGTAGGTTAGACATTTAAATGTCTTGTGTTTAAGTCAGCTGCTTAGTTCAGAAGGGCTGCAAATCATGCGTCATGGCATGGGTAATTACAGCTGCTTTGGGTTTTTACAAAGAGCTCGATATAGCTTTAAAAGCATCCCGACAATACACAATACTCACATGCACCATAGTGAAGGGAACGGTTCACTAAGACCCAAGCAAACATTAGGCTCAGGGTCATAGGTTCATACCTATTGACATTGCGTCATATTTCTAAAAATGTCGAGCTTGTCGGCGGAAACGTATTGGTTGTTTCGACCGGAGCTTGATAGTCAAAAGGGTGGATTAATTTTCACAAACGCAAACTACACATCACTGTAATCGAATTAACAGTTCAAATTTTGCCACATAGCTATGAGTATTGATGCTCGATATGCTGGTTATTTTTTTAGCAACACGAATACTACACCACACACTCTCCGAGAAAAAGGGAAGGTCTATTTCATTTAGCATTAAGTACGGAATGAGCATAGGTACAGGATTTCATGGAAATTAACAGTAGCCTATCACTTAGGGGTTTAAGCATGCATAACTTAAGGGGAAATGGGACCAAAACTGTGCATTTCTACCCCCCCTCCATATACCCAGACGTTTTGTTTTAACATAAACTATAACTGTAAAATTTACATGATCAGGAATCTCGTACTAAGTCGCCAGACTAAAATTGTCCCAGTAGTGCTAAACTAACTTCAATACGGCATATTTTCTGAGCGACATTAGGATCGCATGCATATCAAATTTATTACAAGAAGTTTGTGATACTTTGTACTCCTATGAAATCTTGGTGCCATTGGTACGACAAATGCGCAGGTGGTAAACTGACAACGTCAGAGAAAATTAATTATGACGAGCTACGAACAAATAATGGTTCATTCAAGGTTTTGGCTAAAATACAGCGAAATTGATTCAGTCACGTTTGGCATAAGGTGACATTCTTCAAAAGCATGTCAGCAAGCGGCAAGATTTCAAAGGAGAAAATTTTGAACTTGTAACAACATAGCGAGTAACGAGGTTTTCTCTTTTCGTATTCAGCAGGGCGAAATGAGGCCAAAGAGCTGGCGGACGCTCGCTAATGAGGAGAAGCCTCACATCCTTGAGTGACCTTGGCCACGATCCACGGCCAAATCTTGGAAAGTAGAGCACCATTGATGAAGAGATAGTGCTCTCGCCCCTTCCACGAGAGGGAAAACAGGTGTAAACAAACTAACCGACGAAACAAAGCTTGTCATTTGTTTCAGCTCATCAAATACATCATGGATTGATTCTTCAAGTTTGGTTGCCGGAATTGCATTTCTCTGGTCGAAGCATGCTCAAAACATACCATACATACGGATTAAAAAAAAAAAATTCCTGCCCAGAATAGGTTGCTCAATTTAAGGCAAACTAATTACACAATACATAATCCGTGTTCTGGTTCTTGCGGTGGACTTTTTCCTCAGAACGGGGTTGTTTTTCCTAGCCGCACAACATTTTCGATCCAGGGCCAGTTGGTGTAAATACAGAGCTCTTACTATGATTATGTAGAGTGGCTTTCTGTTAATAAAGTATGCTGGGTTTTGAAGCTAAAATCAGGAACAATTAAAAAGGTACCGTGATTTTAGTTTGAGCCACGGCTATGTAAGGGTTTTAATTAAGCCTAATTAGACTTTATTACAGAAACAATACATCTAATTAATTAGGTATAAAAGTACACATATATCAGATAATAATTATAGAGAAAACTCAATACTATCTATAAAGATTAAATTGGCTCCAGTTGACCAGATAAGATAGGAGCTTCTCCTTTTCCAAAGACGACCAAGGAATTGCATTCCAGGTAAACAAACCACCATAATTACTTATTATAAGAGATAAGGATTGGCATTGCTTTACACTAGCTTATCAGCGTAGCTATTAATTGATTCGGAGAATTCCTAATCGCTTTTACGAACAGAATCCAATTAAGATAAGATCACCGCTAATGATCGATCAGTTCCAACAATAACAATCAATCATTGTTAAACGGATGCGATCACGACAGTTCAATTAAGATAGGGATACTTAACGGAGTGATACTGAGAACTCACTAATGTACTTCCAGAACTAAACAATGCTGTGATTGACAGGCACAGTGGCTCCCTAATTAAGAGAAGGATTCGGACTGTCAAGTCTTTAAAATTCTCCGTAAATCCAATCAATCAGCTTAGACAGTGATTGATGTGACCACGATAACAACAATCACGTATAAAACGCGATCCTGGAATGTAACATTCATTTTCGGGTAGTTTCAGCGCTTCAATATTGTTAAAATCGTGCTCGTTGGTCAACATTCCTGAGGGCCGATCCAGAGTACGGACACGGGAGTTAGAGCCGTCCGAGTAGCGGAAGCCGGGTCCGTCGCTAGGCTAATCCACCGCTCGTTAGCCACAGTCAAGTTCATATAGAGATAAGTATTCATTGCATAGCTTCGGATATAAGTATTTACTACAATTATCATGTTTATTACCAGCGCACTTTAATTAATCCAAGGCCGGTTAATATAATCTAACAATTAGGGTAATTATTCCAACCATAAGTAGTTATCGTAATGCCAATCGCTATGCCTCACGTCGATTATTTGTAATCACGTCGATCGTTACTTATCTCTCATGTTGATTTAATAGACCAGTGTGGTCAATATTATGTACAAAGAGAGTGTCGATTAAAGGCCCAGTTTAACTATATTGTGCTCATCATTTACGCCTAATATTATTCCAGTGTTATTTATGGGTTTAGAGTACTGATTGAATACAACTAGCTATCCTGATAATAATGTTCTCTCTGGTCAAATGGTCACTGGAAAAGAACATTACAATGGTGTGCAAAAGTGGAATTCATCACTCTTAAATCCCCGGAAAGATTTTTTTTTACATTTAGTTGTACTTGATCAGGTCAGTAGCGATCGTTCGTTGTTAGTAAACAATTTTTTAGTGCAAATATTTAGTAGCCTACGTTCAAGCGCTAATTCACTTGCTAGCTTTGTTGAAAAATAGCATTGTTACTCTTGCTAAGCCTTGATTAGTTATTGTGCGATAATAACAGGTTGGTTTTACAGTTGTAATTGCGGAAATATTTTTGGTGTTGAAATTCATGTGCATTTGAAGGTTGCCTGCATTTAAAGGACCTATACATGTATTTGTAGTGAATTTTTTTCAATCGGGCAACATATACGCCTAATTCAGTGTGTTGCATTTGGTTTATTGATCACCATAGCGTTACTTTTGTGCGAAAATTTTTTTTTGGTTGAGTTTAATATAACCATTGCCAAATTATTGCCAACTTCAGGTATTGAATTTTGGGAAGAGTGTAGTAATTTTCCATTTAAAGCAAAAATTCGTTATTTGTGGGAAAAATTGGGATATTTTTTTTTAGTGTGCTCACAAATCTTAGTATTGTGCTACAATAAGGGTTAAATTTAAATAATTAGTTAAATAATGCCTAGCCCAAAATAACCTAAGCCCAAAATCCCCCTCCCAAAATCCCCCTCCCAAAATAACCCTGATTTGTCATCTATTTCCATATATTGGAAAAAAAGAAAAGCAGGTCAATTCCCTCCTCCCCCCCATCAAAAAAAAAAACCCTAGTTTGTCTTTTGTTTCCGTATTCGGTAAAAAAAAAAAAAGAAAAAAAACCTTCTCTGTAAAAGTGACTCGCCGATGCCGACTGCTTTCATGCTGTAACTGTCACTTCATATTCCATCCCTTTTCACAAGGTCGTCCGGAAGAGAAGCTGTGGTTTTCATTTACAGCTCCTAGCCTTGCTGATTTAACATCGCCGGTATCTTATTTTATGTAGGCAATGCTAAAGGTGTCAACTTTCTGGCACGCATGTCATCTGGGGTTGAACCAACAGATCGAGACAAGTGATTTCTACAACAGTGGGCTTTGGCTTGAAGAAACGATCTCCTTCCTCTCTTGAGGATCGTTCAACGCTGTTGCACATGGAGTTGCCTCATGTCTGGACTAATCGAGCACAAGTGTCATTTTACGCACCAATTTGTTAGACTAATCCTGAAAGCCTCCCCATCCCCACCCACATATAATGAAAAAAATGGTAGTTCAGCCGACAGACTGGGGCCACTGTTCTACACCAGAGGTAGGTAAAAGATTTTAGCAGTGGCACCAGCCAAAACTGCATTGCGCAGCAGCACTCACCTCCAACCAGAGTCCTATACAACACGCCGGTGGCGCAATCTGACGGCCAACCGGCGAACTAAAAGTCTTCTTAGCGAGAGAGCGAATTCTTTTTTGCAAGCGAGAGAACATTCTTTGTTTGATGCGGTAAAGTTTTGAGTGCGCAAGGGAAAATGTTTTTTTTATCTGTCGAGTTTTCTCAACTTGTGACAAAGTAGCGATCTTGGAAGGAATAGTTTTGTTGACACGTGGAAAAATGTGTTGTTCATGCGTGTTAAGAGTTTGTTTATTCATGAAAAAGTTTTATTGATTCATGAGAAAGTTTTATTTATTAATGGGAAATTGTATTTATTTATGAAAAAGTTTTATTTATTCATGAAAAAGCTTTTTTACTTGATAAGAAAGTTTTCTTTATTTATAACAAAGTTTTGTTTATTAATGAAGAAGTTTTATTTGTTCATAAGAAAGTTCTGTTTATTCGTGTAAAAGTTTTAACGTTTTATGAAAAAGTTTTGTTTATTCATAAGAAAGTTCTTTTTATTTCGTTTGTAAACCTACTTTTATATACAAGTATGGTAACTTATTAATGTCCCAAACGGCGCCTCATAGTACCAACATAAGAATATGTCTAAATGGTGCTTTGCTACGTTTGAAAATAACCACCAAAGTAAAGTTAATACGCCTTGGCGTAATTACATAGCCCCAAGGGAAGAAGAAAAGTGCGTATGCAGGAGTGGGCGTTCAAGCATCCGACTGCCCAAAACAAATGTACATTTCTCAACCTTTAAAACTAGATTCTCTCATTCAATGGATGGAAGAGTTGATCAATACGTGCAGTAGACAACATTTCATCCATTCAAATAACGTCTGACTCGACTTTATAGTCGCTGTATCGAAACCTCGTGTTCATCCTGTGCAGCACCAACCGAAACAAAGAAGAATGATAAATGGTAGGACAAGAAGCACCAATACGCCAGTTTTCTGTATGCAAACTTATGCCAGTTTTCTACTTCCGGGTCACGCCAAAAATTAAATGCAGGAGACGGCCATCTTGGGAGTAGGCGTCAGCCACCTTGCAGGAAGCAGGCGGGGATGCTGGAGGGTGACGTCATATTCACTCCAACTGCAATAAGCCGCATTCGAAAACCACAAGCCAACCTCAACCAAACTCGTCCAGTCTGGAGACAGAGGGGAGTTTACTCAAGGGATTTCTGTTTGTTAAAGGTACCAAATTGTCTCCAGATGGATGAGTTTGGTTGAGTTCGCGCCTGGTGGATTTTCAAAGGCGCCAATAAATGCAGCCACAGAAGGAAGGATATTTGGTAGGACCAGGAGTGTAATAAACCCTACGGACGTGGTATATATCATTAGCTCCTGGTATAAAGGCCTACTATCACGCTAGACGCATAGAAACTAAACATGTGCGGTGATATTTTCAAAAGTTAAACATATTCTTAATTCTCTGGCCTTAATAACTGGGGTGGGGGAGCGAGCCGGGGGGGGGGGGGGGGGTTCAAATCTTTGGAAAATCTATCTATTCGCTATTATCTGCGAAACTTTTTTTTTATAAGTAAAAACATACGTAAAGCAAGAAAAATAATCGTACTGTCCAGATAAAGTGGTCACACGTTTTCTAGCAAGCAGAGTTGTAAACTTTGCCCCTACCAAGAGAAAATATTTATGTATGCTACTCAACATTTCTAGTTTCACAGCACGAAGAGGGGGAGGGGGTGGGGTGCATGTACAACTGAAAGTTATAAGAAATTAATGGAAAACGAATGAATGGTCGTGGGGGGGGGGGGGAGAAGAAAGATTTTTTTTTTATCGTAGCCATGGAAAAATACAGATGGATGCGTTGATGGCACAGACATTTTTGGGTTAGAGGCAAAACATTTGCACACGAGGGGCGGGGGCAGCAGCAGCTGTGAAATTTGTAACCCAACGGGCAGTAAGGCCAAAGAAAAAAAAATGGCTGGCTATAAAAATCGGGCTATCAGAGTTATTTGCTGCAAAACGGGAAAATGTAATCAGTCGTTTCCCTCCGTAACGGGAGGGGGGGGGGGAATGAAAATCGTTTGATTCCTGGAAAACAATTGTGTTAGTAAAACAGTGTTAATGTTTTACACGATAAAAAAAAAACCTTGGCTTCGCAATTATGCAAACAACGCAAACAGGTGAGTAGTTGTGGTATGATTACGAATTAACAACTTAATTCAGAAAACATAATAAAGAACATATTGCAATGCAGTTATCAAATCATCTCTGAAAAAACGAAGCATTTTTTAGGCTAGAACAATGAGCAGTTAGGAACCCAAAATTCCGGTTGTTTCTTTTTATGTTTGTGTATAACATAACTGCTAATAAATCAGTACACCTTGAACTGAATTACCAAAAATAATAAACAACAACCAGAGGCATCGAACGATGTTGGCGTACATGTTGGGACAACGTTTCACGCTTATATCTACTGTGCTAGAACCCGCAAGCAGCTGTCTGGTTTAGCCTTATGTCCCCCGGTTCATTTTCACTCCTATTGTCGATTGGATTTCGGTAGCTTAATACACTGGAATACAATTTTTACGTTCGGAGCGGTCCAGCTTACGTTTCATAATGAGTATTCAGTAATTTCTTAGTCTGGAGTTGCGTCGATTCATGGGATTGAGATCTGCGGCCATGTTGGATCCACAGATCACAGAACTGCGTGACGTCAGTTGTTTGCGTGCAAGTCCACTAGTCACGTGCTTCCTTGCAGCGCTTTGATTGGTTGCTCGGGTTATTTTGGCGGGAGTGGTGAATATGTCGTCTCACCACGGTCCTAATCTACCCTACAGTACATCTTCACAAAAGCAATTATACCGGAAGTCCGTAATGAACCATCTTCTCTAGTCGCTCCATCTTTGAACCGAAACACCGCTGCGGGCGCTGGAGAGACTAGGTCGCTCATGCCGGAAATGATGCCAACGCGCGAGTCCTTGGCGTGCACGGCTTGCTTTACCACGACCGCACGGCTTGTTTTGCTCCCGGTGGCTTCAGCCCACGCAGGGGTAGTGTCATACGACTCCATTTGCGCAAGGGTCCATGGTCATAAGTGCCCCGTCACAAGGCCCCTAATGTCATAAGAGTCCACAGCCACAAGAGTCCAAAGACATAAGAGTCCTAACATGAACACCTCCCCCTAAAAATACTTATCCAAAGTCATGAGAGTCCCAAAACAGTAAAGCCAAAGGAGTCCAACGTCAGAAGGATCCGTGGTCATAAGGGTCCGTCATAAGGCCCCAATTACTAACCCTGTCATAAGAATCCACTGTCACAAGAGTCCAAATAACGTCAGTCGCAAGAGTCCCCCGTCGTATGAGTCTAGCACAGAACAGTCATAAGAGTCCCGCGTCACAAGAGTTTAAAGTCACAAACGTCCAAAATTTTGAAACCGGGTATCGTCAAAAGAGTCCATCGTCTTACGTTTCAGGCCAAGGAAGGAATAAGACTCTGACATTCCTGAGTGAAGGGGAGGTAAGGATAGATAAAAAGACACACTAACCTTGGTCTTGGCTTGGTGAATTAGCGAAAGAACAATCGTCGACGATAGTGCTTTTGTTTATTCTTCTTTTTTTGTTGTTTTAATTATTTAATGTTTGTTACGGACCTTTTATTGGCTTGGCTTGACTTGACTTATACAAGGGTAGAACAGTTCAAAAGCTGATTGGCAAAATAATCTTTGGCAAGCTCACTGCGGCTAAACATGTAACATCAGAAACCGCAATTATCACAAATTCCTTCCAATTTGGAATGCATCATTAAATTTAACTTCTCCAATGTTACATTTTTAAAGAATATTTTGATTCGGCGAAGTGTGTTACACCTTTCTACCGTTACATGCAAAGGTTCTTCCTTCCTCACCTTTCCCTAAATTAAACCCCCTCCCCCCCCCCTCCCCCAGAGCTTTCGGTCATCAAACTGCAGTTTTATACGGACATACAAAGTTAGTAAACATTTATAAGATCAAGTGGAAAGATAATTTTTCCTTATAATTTTTTTCCGGTCCTTGCTTGTATGAAAATGTGTGAAAAACGTGAATTTCCTAAGGGTTAAATAAATAAAATGTGAAAGTGTGATATACAATGTGAAAAATACGAGCAGTAAGTAGTGTGGAAAAAAAAAGGTAAAACGTATAAACTCGTCAAAAACAATTAAACTATCAAATTTTTTCATGCATTGATGAAGTTTGAGACAGAACTGGTTTTTGAAGTTTTGTTTTTTAATCTTATCATATGTATCTTTTTAATAGATTAGGGCGCAGAATAATTCGTTGGTGTAACATTAGTGTTAGTATTAAAAGAAATTATTACAAAGTAGTTCAACAAATTTTAAAGGCATCCTGAAACAGCAAAAGAAGAAAAATTATACAGTAATTACAAAGATTACTAGTAAAGAAAAATGTCTATTGATGAGTTGTAAAACATTGGTGTGTATCTTACATTGTAAACCAAAGTCTCATAGCAGAAATGAAGCAACGACGACCCCCGGAAGGGAAACCTCTACAATGAAAACGGCCGAGTGTATCAATTCTTGGGCTAGAAGTTGAAACTGGTACGTTGTTGCTTTGAAAAGAAGTTGAAATTGGCACATTGTTGCCTCGACTAACAATATGCTCTGCGCGGTCATCTTAGAGGCAAGACATGCAGTGTGTTCTCCCTCCCCTCCCTCAGCAATACCACGAAAAATTGAAAGGGTTTATAAAAAAAAAAAACGAGGAAATAAGTTCTGGCAGGAGTGAATAAATCATATAGCTTGCCATTTTGTAATTCCTGGTTTTGGTTAAGGGCCATTCAGAAACCACGTGGTCGGCCAGGAGGTGGCCACCGAGGGGTCGGCTTTGGCCACAAGTAACTGCAATGATGGAGGGAAGGGGGGGGGGGTTAAAAAAAACCACGTGGCTACTGCTTTGAAGGGAGCGCCAATAGATTGGTGCATTTGCCGTACAACAGTCCCTGCCCATACCATCTCACTCAGCCTTACATTGTTCTTACATTGATTCTACATCGATTGGAAAATCAATTCTGCGATTGATTCGAATTTTGCCCATCTTTGCTGGTGGACCTAACTTAAGTTGGGGCGGGGGGGGGGGGGCGGGCACAACATTTCATATTACAGGACTACAGACATTACTCGAACTATTGCTCTCTTTTACAACTAACCCTAAACCTAGAATCTAACCGTATTCAGTACATTGTGTACCAAATAGTAGTAAATCGTGGGAAAGAGTCGTGATGATTCGAAATGTTGTTTACGTGGTGTTTGGTTGGACCCTTATGACGTTGTGCTTGGACCCTAGTGACAGTACCCTTATGACGGGGGGCGCTTATGTTTTTGGACCCTTGTAACGGCACCCCGCTTCAGATGATTGGACTCTTGTGACTACTCAACACTTTGGAGCCTTTTATCAAACATTTAAGTTTTTTGTATGGACCTTTTTGACCAAGGACTCTTTTGACGTTGGACTCCTTTGGCTACTGAATATTGGAGGGCTGTGACTTTGGACTCTTATGGCTGATCCATGTTGGACTACTGTACCGGTGGACTCCTGTGACAGGTCTCGTTATGGTGGGATCCTTCTGACCGCGGACCCTAGTACATTGAACCCCTGTGGCATTTGCTCCGTTGGACCGTTACTTTTGGACACTTATGACCATGGACTCTTGCGCAGATGGAGTCCTATGACGGCGCCCCGCCCACGCGGTGGTTCGGTTAGCGCTGCACAGGATGAACACGACCTTTCGATACAGCGACTTCAGTATACTACAAAGTCGAGTCAGACGTTATTTGAATGGATGAAATGTTGTCTACTGCAGGTATTGATCAACTCTTCCATCCATTGAACGAGAGAATCTAGTTTTAAAGGTTGAGAAATGTACATTTGTTTTGGGCAGTCTGATGCTTGAACGCCCACTCCTGCATACGCACTTTTCTTCTTCCCTTGGGGCTATGTAATTACGCCAAGGCGTATTAACTTTACTTTGGTGGTTATTTTCAAACGTGGCAAAGCACCATTTAGGCATATTCTTTCGTTGGTACACACACCTCACAAAGTAACTATCTCACGGAATGTTAAATAAAAGCATAAATGCAAAATGAATGTCTTGGACCCAAAAATAAACGTATATACACGAACGGTCGTACCTAAACCAAATGTAACAGCGGTAAACAAGTGCGTGCATTTAATATTCATGCCGTGCAGTAACCAAGGACTACTTGTAATAAACATCTGACATAAAGGGCTCAAGGATTTAATCTCGAACCGTCACTGTTGCCATGCTTCGAATTTTGGTATAAAAGTAAAGGAGGAACAGACCGTCAGTAGCCGAACAACCAGCACTTCAGTGCTGAACTGGTAAGGATGAATATTTCTTTATTTTAAGGAATTTAAACCAACTGCACCTCACGGCTTGATGGGTATTCGTCGTAATAGATCGGAGTAACTCCCAGTAGATGAAAAGATTGTTAATTAAGCAATGAACTGCTTTTTAAACAACACTTGGTATCTTGTACTTTAGCCTTATCATGTGAACGAGCCGTTTAGTGCGTTACAACTAAGTTTACTGTTTGTACAAAATTCGAAGGGATACTCCATCCTCCTATTACCTCCTATTTTTTATGCCACTCCTGGTGAACAAAGTGTGATCAATTGGGTGCAGTTGTATCATTCCATGGCAATAGGTTGCAATTCTGTCGTTAGGTTAAATGAGAAATTTTCGTAGATCACTAAGTCATTACATAAAACCTACCACTGCTCGGGGCCACTAGCCTTATAGATCGGGTGAACGGGCTGTTTACAGTGAGTTGGAGGTTTTGTAATGGATAGAGATGTGAACAATTGCGTGGAGTCGTATCATTCCGTGACAATAAGATATTATTCTATCATAGTCTTGCTCAATTGATGGAAGCGTGGTTAAAAGCGTGTAGTCGTATCAATCCATGACAATAAGGCGTAATTTCTTTGTTAGTCTCGCTCAATGGATAAAATCGTGGTTAAATGCGTGTAGTCGTATCAATTCGTGACAATAAGACGTAATAACTACGTTAGTTTCGCTCAATGGATAGAACACATCAATTCATGACAGTAAGACATAATTTCTTCGTTAGTCTCAATATCTAGAAGCATAGTTAATTGTGTGCAGTTGTATCAATCCTTGACAATAAGGAGCAATTTCGTCATTAATCTCGCTCAATGGATAGAAGCGTGGTTAATTGCGTGCAGCCGTATCAATCCGTGACAATACGATGTAATTCTGTCATTAGTCTTGCTCAATGGATAGAAGCGTGGTTAAATGTGTGTGGTTGTATCAATCCGTGACAATAAGACGTAATTTCTTCGTTAGTCTTGCTCAATGGATAGACACCAGTAATTACCGTAAGTCCATTTTTGTCCTAAATACCATTTAAAAATTCATTGGCCTAAGGTCGAAATTGTATTCATTTCACTGTGATGTTAAATGCGTGTAGTCGTACCAATCCGTGACAATAAGACGTAATTTCTTTGTTAGTCTTGCACAATGGATAAAATCGTGGTTAAATACGTGTAGTCGTATCAATCCGTGACAATAAGACGTAATTTCTTCGTTAGTCTATCACAATAGCTAGAAGCATAGTTAATTAGGTGCAGTAGTATCAAACCTTGACAATAAGGTACAATTTCGTCATTAGTCTCACTCAATGGATAGAAGTGTGGTTAATTGCGTAGTCGTATCAATCTGTGACAATACGATGTAATTCTGTCATTAGTTTTCCTCAACGGATAGAAGCAAGGTTAAACGTGTGTGGTCGTATCAATCCGTGACAATAAGACGTAATTTCTTCGTTAGTCTTGCTCAATGGATAGACACCAGT
>JAHWFP010235772.1:22767-36713 GCA_023313725.1 Lithobius niger
GGATAGAAACGTATTAAATGCGTGTAGTCGTATCAATCCGGGATAATAAGACGTAATTTCTTCGTTAGTCTTGCTCAATGTATAGAAACGTGGTTAAATGCGTGTAGTCGTAACAATCCGTGACAATAAGACGTATTTACTTCGTTAAGTCTCGATCATTGGATAAAATCGTGGTTAAATACGTGTAGTCGTAACAATCCATAACAGTAGGACGTAATTTCTTTTGTAAACGTGGACCGCCGAAAAACACTGGTTTTGCCAAACGAGAATTTTTTTTCTTTGAGCGCCCAAATGCCTCGATTGTGCAAATCTCGCCTTTTTCTTAATAATGGACAGATTCGGTCAAACTCTTCAATTCTTAATAGCTGGCAATAATACCTACCTCTTGGGGTAGCCCTAAAACGAAATTTCCATCCAGAAGATCCACAAACTCCATTTGAAAATCGTCCAAAACCAACCACAGCGCTCCTTCAACATGGCCGCCATTATTGAAGACTTGTACTCATGTATTTCGATTTTATTCTTTCTATTTTAGGGCAAAAAGCCCTCAAACACTAGCTTAGTTGTAGATTAGGAGGGGCTGCCTTTGGTACTTCACCTCACATACATGTGGATACAGACAACCATTTTAAGTGTGATATTTTTTATTGTGTTTGTCGGCCGCAAGCCTCATGAAAAATGTCCACAACGATCGTTTTGTCTTTTAACTATTAACGTTAAATCATCCAAATTAATTTAATACGTTATAGCATTCAACTAAGCTAGATTATTTAACCATTTTTCAACCTTTTATATATTCTTTTTACCCACAGAAACGCTACCATTAGTCTGAAATAATTCGACATCATCATTCTACCGGACACGAATTTTAGTGTATATATGTTTGCTTTAGTTCTCCTCTAAACCCGACTGAGACCATCCGAATGCTACTGCTAGCTTGTCCTTCTATTAAAACCAAAAGATATTTATAAAAGATCTGTTCCAAAGCAATCCGAAAGTCAAACTGTGCATATAACTTCGAATCCTGAATTCTCCCCCCCTCCACCAAAACTAGTTGTGGTGTATAACACTGCAGTTTTCAGTTAAAGCTTATTAAATTTAATAGTAATGCTTTGTGCATTACCCAAGCCGAAGTATTAAGCTTTAACCAGAGCCTATTCACGATGTTCATATGTAAATAAACAATCCATAGTGCATTTCCCAATGCAAAGGCCTTTCACAAAGTTCAAAAGTTGTAAACTCAAATTGGCCGATCTCTAATCATTCCCTACTCCTTCAAACGGCTCTGCACCAAAACTCTTTGCTCTACCGACTTTCCCATTGTTCTCCTGGCCCTCCTCCAATCAGACCCCCGCAGTTATCCTCGACGTCCGCGCTTTCCCCCCTCTCCAGCATAAAAACCCCCCAGCTCAAAGCATCCACAGCACAGCACAGCTCACAGATCTCTCAAGCTAGGAGGGTCACGCCAGTCGGGAGAGGAGACGCCATGTCCGTGGGATGCCATGCCGGGCAGAATGGTAGCGGTTCGTATGTTGTAGTTTAGCTTTTAAAAGTTTAGTTTAGGACCCCCATATTCTAAATTTATAGTTTAAATTCGTAAACTTAACCTCTAGCTATTTATATACCAGAGTGCTAGGGGTCCTTGAAAGTGTATTTTTATGTATTATCTTGCCGGATTTGGGAGAGAAGTTTTTTAATTAATTCGCTCTGCTCAAAATTAACGTTAAAATTATTATACGGCTGCATTTAATTTTGTTTCATTTATAAAAGCTTTATTTTGAAACCACGTTAAACGTTAAAACGTAAAAATGTCCAAAATGGACGAACTAGAAGAAATCATTCAGGATTTGCAAAACAAGGATTTAAAGAAAGCTTGTTTATACCTAGGCTTTACAGTCAGTGATTTTAGAGCCGAATCCCAACAAATCTTACGAGCAGCCCTCGAAGACGGTAAATTGGATTTAAGTGAACTTTCCGATGCTCTAGCTAATGCTATTGAAAGGAGAGAAGCTGCTATTTTCGCAAAAAGGGAACTCGCAGCTAAAGAAAATGAACTGTTTCTTAAAACAGAAGAATTAAAGTTAAGAGCACTTGAAATTGCGGACGCAGATAAGCGCCGTGCTCATGAACTAGCCTTAAAGGACCAAGATGCCCAAATTAAGGATCGTGCCAGTCCTATGGAGTTAGCCTAACTGGACAAGCAGCTAGAATTAGCTAAGCTAAATGCTGCTACGTTAAATCTTAACCCAGCTCCAAACGGAGCTAACGGCGCTCTCCTACCTCCCCCAAATCCAGTTGCAAAACATGGTAAAGTTGCGGACGTAGTTCGTCCCGTCAACAAGTGGACGCCCAAAACTGAAATCAACAGTTTTCTTAAGATTTTCAAACGAACAATGACTAGTCAGAAAATTGCTAGAGATCAGTGGGCCACGGGACTCCAACCCCTCGTTGGTGAGGTTTTGATTAAAGTTTGTGATCAGCTAACAGATGCTGAAATGCAGGACTACGAGTTAGTTACAAATAAATTGCTTGCCCGTTTTGTCCAGACTAAAGAGTCAGTTCAAATCCAATTTCATTCCCTCAAAAAAGAAGTTGACTAGCAATTTCACGACTACACGTTTGAATTAGAAACGTTGTTCACTCGTTGGTTAGCTATAGCTAAAGTTAACGGAGATTACAACAAGCTTGTCAATCTTATGCTTTTGGAGCAATTTTATAAATCTTGCCCTACCCAACTTAGAAAGTGGATCCCTGCCAAATTAAGTTAGGCACGTTGGCTGAAGCGGCCCAACTTTGTGACGAGTTCACAACCCGCAATGAACAGATTGCTACCGAAACTGCCACCGGTGTAGTTAAAACTCAGTTGAATAGTCAGGCAGGTAAAGCTTTTTCTAAACAGAATAAAGCCAACCAAAATCTATCAGCTAACCTAGCTGGGACTGATAGTAACGATGGCAGTCACACTAGCTCAAATGCTAATACTACTAAAACTTCTAGTAACGAGAATGCAAAATCCAATGCTAGATCGTGTTTTGAATGCGGATCGTTTTCGCATTTACGTAATCGGTGCCCCGAACTTAATAAATTAGGCCTCGAGCAAGCAAACACATGTTTTCCAGTCGGGAAAAGTGCTAGGGAAATGCTTAAGTCTAGCACTTTAGCAGGTAGCATAGGTAAACGTAAAATCAATATTTTATGTGATTCTGGAAGTTCAGTTTCCCTGGTTAGCGCAAAATTAGCAAAAAATTGGCCCCGTTTAAAACGTAAGGTTAGATGTCAAACTGCCTTGTGTAGACAGGTATTTGTGTAGCCTCAGGTAAATTTACACTTAAAATTAGAAGAAGGCACAATGTTAAAATCAGTAGCTTGCGCTACACCTGTCAAAAATTCAGAATTAGATTCGCTAAAAAAAAGACGCCGACCAGTAACCACCACGCCTCGTGATTTTTCTTGCCTGCCAGTCAATGTAGCTTCTCCCCCCGTTAGTAGCAGCATGCCGATCAGCCCCGCGGGATTGGTCAAGTGCCAATTAAGCAGCAAAGAAGGGAAAACGTTTAACGACCCCCGCTGTGATAGTGATACAGTTCCCTTCAGTACTCCAGCCAAGCAGAACGCTAGTGGCACGCGACGCACTAAACCCCTTTTAAAAACAATAAAAGATCGTTCTACCAATAAGCTGGGTGCTGTAGGGAAAAAAGGATGTTCCTGTATACAAACGACACGAGATGCGTTTAACACGCCTTGTCTAAGTAAGATAAAACGAAGTTTATCAGCCAATGATATAAACACCAGTTTAATCATGTCCGAAAAACCAGGAAGTAGCAAATTTAGCTTTTGCGAATGGCTTAAATTGCGTAGCAGATCGTCGACTAACCTAATGTTAGAAGCGAGCAGTTCTGCCAAACTGAAATTTGGCAGTATACGTGTTCCCCCTAAATGCTTTGAATTTTTTCCAAAGTTTTGTAAAGTTAAGTTGCCTAAATGTAATCTAACGTAAACATAGTTTCCCAGTTCCCCCTCTTTAGAAAAAGTAGGACCGATGTTTTAGTGTGAATTCTATATCAGTCTAGGGTGGAAATTAAGGCCTAATTATGGCTCTAGCACTGAATAGATGTCCCCAGTGAAACGGAGGTTGTAAAACCTAACCTAACGTCATTTTTTCTTTAAAGTAGAGTTCCCCCCCCCCTTGTTGCAAGTAAACTGGAAATCTAACAAAGTGTTTTCCCGTGCATGTTTTCTTTAAACAGTGAGTAGTTTGTCGCTGCACCCGTGGCGCTATCTAGGAGCAACCAAACCTAAAAATAATTTATATTTGCTGAATTTTAAACCCAAAAACTTCAGAGTCTACTGGACAAACCTGGAAAGCATCTAGCGAAGGTTGCTGCATCAAGCCAGCATTTTGTGTAAACAATGAAGTGTTAAACATTTTATTTCAGTACAAATTGACTGAAAATTATTTTAAACTGCATTTTAATTTTGTTAAGTGGATGTTGGAAGTACATCCATAACCAAAGCAACTTCCAGTTAATTCCCGTTTTGGCCTTCACACCTAAATTTTAAGTGCGTATGCTTTACTCTTTTTGTCATTATCAACGTCTCCCTTAGTCGGAGAATATTAACAAAGATTGTAACGACACTAATTAAATAATCATTAGGAATATTCTACGAGGGTTGTAACTTGTTTCCGGTTAACCCTTCTTTAAGTTTTAAACGAAATGGTTTTCTTTATAAAAAAAACCGTCTGTCTCACCTCTGAGTGCAAAAGGTTAACTCTGTCGTTAAAATGTTGTTGGGTATAAGCCATAAAACCTCCCAGTGTTGTATTGTTATGTTTTAAGTTATGGGTTATACCTTAAACCCTTTAGTGTCAAATTCAACATGTAAACAAGTTGTCTAGCTTACCTTAAACCTAAACCTTAAACCATTCTAGTGGGAGTAGTTTAACAGTAAATAGAGCTGGTCGTTTACGGCGTAACCATAGTATTCAATTTTCTAAAAACGAACGTAGTCTAGGTTAATTGAAATGCGTCCGTCGGATTTGATCGCAGCTTTCCAGGATAATAAAAAAGCTAGACTAGAGGAAAGGCAGAACGGCTAGGGACATATTACCAGAGCAATAGACGGTCTCATTTAGTTGTTATAACGAAACAAAACCCTTAACTTTGTACCTTTTACTTAAAAATAGTGTTTTTATTATTAATTGTCCTTGCTCCAATTTTCTTTGTGGCCTGTACGAATTTCCTGCGTCAAGCAGCGCGGACAGCACAAAGTTAATTTTTGCAAGTAGTGTCCCTTTAACTATGTAATTTTAATTTTCAGAAAAATTTTTCCTAAGCCACAAAAACGTTGGTCCCCCAAAAATACAAAACGGCGAAGTCAATATTTTTGTAAACAGTGTGATTCAGTTTATGTCTATTTTTTTTGTGTGCATATTTTGGCGGTCTTGCGCTTGCATATCTTGTTACACGAACCATTCCATTATAGCTTTTATTCTGAGTTCTAAGGAACCCTGAATAAAATCCTGCGTTTGGGGGCGTGTAAACGTGAACCGCCGAAAAACACTCGTTTTGCTAAACGAGAAATTTTTTTTCTTTGAGCGCCCAAATGCCTCGATTGTGTAAATCTCGCCATTTTCTAATAATAGACAGATTCGGTCAAACTCTTCAATTCTTAATAGCTGGCAATAATACCTACCTCTTGGGGAAGCCCAAATCCGAAATTTCCATCCAGAAGATACACAAACTCCATTTGAAAATCGTCCAAAACCAACCACAGCGCTCCTTCAACATGGCCGCCATTATTGAAGACTTGTACTCATGTATTTCGATTTTAGTCTTTCTATTTTAGGGCAAAAAGCCCTCAAACACTAGCTTAGTTGTAGATTAGGAGGGGCTGCCTTTGGTACTTAACCTCACATACATGTGGATACAGACAACCATTTTAAGTGTGATATTTTTTATTGTGTTTGTCAGCCGCAAGCCTCATGAAAAATGTTCACAACGATCGTTTTGTCTTTTAACTATTAACGTTAAATCATCCAAATTAATTTAATACGTTATAGCATTCAACTAAGCTAGATTATTTAACCATTTTTCAACCTTTTATATATTCTTTTTACCCCCAGAAACGCTACCATTAGTCCGAAATAATTCAACATCGGCATTCTACCGGACACGAATTTTAGTGTATATATGTTTGCTTTAGTTCACCTCTAAACCCGACTGAGACCATCCGAATGCTACTGCTAGCTTGTACTTCTATTAAAACCAAAAGCTATTTATAAAAGATCTGTTCCAAAGCAATCCGAAAGTCAAACGGAATAGAAAAAGTCCTCTCCATTCCCCCCCCCCCCCCCCACCAAAACTAGTTGTGGTGTATAACACTGCAGTTTTCAGTCAAAGCTTATTACATTTAATAGTAATGCTTTGTGCATTACCCAAGCCCAAGTATTAAGCTTTAACCAGAGACTATTCACAATGTGCATATGTAAATAAGCAATCCATAGTCCAATTCCCAATGCAAAGGCCTTTCACAAAGTTCAAGAGTTGAAAACTCAAATTGGCCGATCTCTAACCATTCCATACTCCTTCAAACGGCTCTGCACCAAAACCCTTTGCTCTACCGACTTTCCCATTGTTCTCCTGGCCCTCCACCAATCAGACCCCCGCAGCTATCCTCGACGTCCGCGCTTTCCCCCCTCTCCAGCATAAAAACCCCCCAGCTCAAAGCATCCACAGCACAGCACAGCTCACAGATCTCTCAAGCTAGGAGGGTCACGCCAGTCGGGAGTGGAGACGCCATGTCCGTGGCATGCCATGCCGGGCAGAATGGTAGTGGTTCGTATGTTGTAGTTTAGCTTTTAAAAGTTTAGTTTAGGACCCTCAAATTCTAAATTTATAGTTTAAATTCGTAAACTTAACCTCTAGCTTAGAGAAAATTATGGTGGTGACGCATTAAGCGGCATATTAGGTTCTCTCACCCCATAACGTAAGAGTGGTTCTCTTCCTAAAAACCAATTTTTCTAGTTTACTTTAAATGGATTTTTAATTTAAACTGACAGTTTGATCTTTGTGGAAGTCAAAGGAAAAATACTAATGCCTAAGTGTAAAATTGCCAGCTTTTTACTTCTTAGAACTGTTCCTGAGGGAACAAAAGGATGTTGATCTTTTGTACTTGGAAAACTTAGAAACATAACTATGGACGGTTGATCGTGTAAGAAACATACTGTCTCCGGGAGCACTCAGTATTACTTTTTCTAATGTGAAAATTTAACTTTATTCAAACACAAGCGTTGTTTGTCTGAAATCTTGTGAATAACTAAAGGTATATTCAAAACTTGTTGCTTTTAAATAATTGTATTCAAAAGCTTTTCGAAGCAAACTGCAATGTAAAGTGTTTTTCATTCTCTGTCGTTAAAAATAAAACCAGCAGTTTTAAGCTTCAGTTCGTTTGCTAACTTGATTAATTGTTTAAGTGTTTAATTTTAGCTTGTGATAAACAGTTAAATTCCACCGTTGGTAGCAGTGATTACCAACAGTATTAAAGTTAGGCTTGGTTAAAGGCATGCAGTCATGTCATTCAGTGACAATAAGGCGTAATTACTTCGTTAGTCTTGCTCAATGGATAGAAGCGTGGTTAAATGCATGAAGTCGTATCAATCCATGCGATTACGACGTAATTTCCTCGTTAGTGTCTCTCAATAGCTAGAAGCGTAGTTAATTATCATTCCTTGACAATAAGATGTATTTCTTTTCTTAGTCTCGCTCAATGATACTGTTTATTTGTTTCATTGCTAATGTGTTTCTACTTTCTTTTCAGATTCGTCGTTTCTACCCCGTGTTTTAACAGGCTGGACACATTTAGTGGTATGGAGTGAGAACAATAAAACGTATTGTACCCAATTAATAGCTAATGTCGACGCAAAGGTTACGTTTGTTATCACAAAAACCTGGTCAGAAAATCAATGGAGATCGTAAGGAAATAGATAAACGTTAAATTAACTATAAACGAGGCTAAGGCCTTGAGGTTGATGAATGCTCCATCCTTGGATTATTTCGACATACTGAGTCCCGACTTGGTTTTATTTAATCTGCATAAATTACGTGTACTTCTCAACAAACCAATACATATCGGGTTCAGCACGTTGGAACAATCCAAGCTGGTGATGCTAGGTTTTCACCTAGATTTTATGAAGGAAAGGTACGCTGACAAGTGTCGTCTTTTACTGTCTGATAAAGATAGTTTAATGTACGAAGTAGAAACATCTGACATCTACGCAAACATGTAACTCTCGTCGCATCTATTTCGACACCAGCAATTACCCCAAAGATCATTTTTTAGACAGTGATCTTAACAAGAAGAAACTAGGTACTTTTACTGACGAGACAGGTAGAAAGCCTATTTCAGAATTTGATGGCTTAAGGTCAAAAATGTATTCATTTCAATGTGGTGGGTCCGTAAAACGGGTTGGCAAAGGCATACAAAAGAATGAATTGAATGGTTTTGTAACATAATATGATGATTACTTGTCTTGTTTACGTCAACACGAAACCTTTTCTTACGACACTAACTTTTTACTGTCCTACAAAAATAGGTTGGCCTGTCATGTTTTGACATGACACGTTATACTTTACGTGATGTCGTCAGAACATTGCCTTACTATCATTATTCTCTCATATAGACTATTTCTGTATATATGCTTTTGTAAATAAAGCTTAGCCTATCACGAATGTGTCAATTGTAAATATAATTTAGCCAATGTTATTATGCCATTATCTTAGTATTATTATTCTGTATATACATTGAATGTTTTTGTAAATAGCAGATCTTACCATTAATGTGTCATTATTTGTAAATATATGTGCTCTTTGTATGGCCTTGGGATTGTTGTCGTTGCTTGAATAAACATTGATGCATGAGTTTGCAGTTGGTCTTCTTTCGTGTTTCACATACTTTATTGTACTCCATTACTGATTAATTATATTCTCCCAAAGGCTGTGGGCATGGCCTTCGAGTTACAATTATCTCATTCTCTTAAGTCAAGTGTGTGAAAGAAAATGAGGGGAAGGTCACAGTGGCTTAATTTTTTTTTTTTTTTTGTAAAATAATGTAAGTGCGTTTTTGTAGGTAATATGGCTTGACTACCAACCCAACACCTTTATTCAGTACTCACACATTATTGTCAGTCGTGTGACCTTTACCCTTCCGTTGTAACATGTCTACACATGTACAGGGCCTAAACTGATGTCATTTACTGTCCTCAACAGTCTTTTGCATCCTTGTGCTATTCCAATTACTGTGTATTGGAGAATGGAAGGACACGTTTTATGTTGATTGGTTGTACCGAAACTGACACTGAAACCATCCTATGGGCACCGCCATCTTGGGTCGTGACGTCACTTCCGGTGTACCGTACATGACACACCTGTGAATCCTTCCGTTTTGGGAGCGTACGCTACTTAACTACTGGCATCCAAAATGCTCCTCAGAAGGTTAAGAGTATTTCAGTACCTAGGAATGCTTCTGGGACATATCAAGGAACCAGCAAGTGAACACGTTCCTGGAATTTCCTCCAGTCTTTGGCAATGTCCGCGACTGGGGAAAGATTAAGGCCCACTTACTATTTGACAGCTCCTCATTGATAGCCCCGTAGTCAGCCTTGAAAAAGTTTCTTTTCACACCCTGTTTGACTGTATCCCATATGGTGTGTGAAGAAGGTTCCTTAATGGTTAAATACTGCACCATCCAGAGTATACCCTGGTGATCTGCCTTCCTAAGAGAGGGGAGTGAACGCTGTCCAGAGCCGCAAACATGCTAAGAGGTGAATACTATGTCTACACAATATTGATATCCATTAATGCCATCCTGAAAAATCTCTAACAACATAGCAGATTCATTTATTTGATATAAAGCAAACTTTGTCACAATTCTCGTCCCGAGAAAATTTCAAGCATACTTGAACATCAACGCAAATGGTGATTGCGTCAATGGAGCTCAAGCTGGCGTGGTCAGCGGCTCCAAGAAGAGTTTAATTTAAATGTTGATGCACCATCAGATTTTTTTTGACGCAAGCTTAAAAAGACGTAACGCACACTAAGAAAAAAACCATGCGGGCACTTCCGAGAACCACTCTATTAATTTTTAGTGTCCTAAGTTTTCTTAAGATTTACACCATATTTTATACGCTTAAGCCTTTTCATAAACTCTTCGAACAACTCAGAGCTGAAGCCCCACCTCACTGAAGCTTATTGAGGTAGGGCTTCAGCACTGATTTTTTCGATAAGTTTATGAGTTTATGTAAATAATTTGCTCTCGGCTGTAAAAAAAAAGATGAGTACTTACCAAACATACAGCTATTAAAGCTGTCAATGTTCCAAAGAGAATAATTTCGGTGTGCACAGCCACACCAGCCCAGATGGGACCAAGTATCAAACCCAGCAGAACAAAAGTCTGTCTAATACTTTGGCCAACACCTAAAATAGTCCATGAAAGAATTTAAATACTTACTAGAACCCACCATGTCAATGTTAATGTGCAAAGTACAATTTACAAATATAGATTACATTCTTTCTATATTCCATTTCAAGAAGGGTGCTACCAAGATGGACTAACTGAGCATTCATTACAATGTGACACTGTTGAAATCCAATGCAGGAATATGACTTAATTGTTTGTCTGGCTCCTTCGTTCTCTCATTTCTGTTTTCTAAAGAAGATATATGCTATGAAGATGGCTAATAGACCAGTTGCTAAATAGTTGATTAATAACAAAAGTAACAAGAAATAAATCTTTTTTTGTTGCTATTTGGGCCAGAACTTCTAATTTTTTTATGTTTGCTCCAATCGTAGTGCTATAACTACACAGTGGTGTTTGATTTCAGAACTAACACAGAGCAAAGATAGAAACGTGTTGCTAGTATGGCAGTCAGCCTAGACAAAGGTTCGCATTTATTAAAAAAAAAAAAAGGTATAACATCACATTCGACTACAAACTGGCATCATACAATGGGCCTTAAAACAACACTCCATCTTGGTGGGCACTGCATAAAACAGTATTAGCGTCCTAAGAGGAATCCCAGGGAGGAAAAATGTCCACTTAAATTTCGTCTTCGGGAAAGTTTTGGTTAAGACCTCAACAACATTCTTATTTAATGACTTGTCCACAAAGTTTGTTGGCTCTTTGCACATAATTTCCCTGAGGAAGTGGCAATAAGATCTGTAACGAATTTATAAAGCTTAATTGGTCTCTATACAGCTAATTAATTATGCACATATTTGCATAGATATCATACATTTATTAATGCATGAACCGAATATTTATTCCCTGAGACCAATTTGGCTCCAGTTGAGTGAACACAGCTAGGAGTCCTTTTTAAAAGAGACCAGGTTGCGGCAAGTTCATTGTAATCCGAACCAGTGTAATTAACTCATTGTTAGAGCTGAAGATTGGCATTATCAGTTAACATTATTTACGACACATTTGTAGAACCTAAATTACTTTATAACTTTCTAGAAGGAAATTCAATTACGACAAGATCGTCACTCATGATCGATCAGATCCTAAAACAACAATCAATTACTCCCATGCGGGTGTCAGTTAATTAAGTCGACAAGTAACTCAAAGCGCCGAATACAGAGAATCAACTAATGAACCCGAATACAACAATAAAATGATTGACATGCGTAGTGGTCCCTAATAGAGAAAAGGACCCACATCGTCAAAACCACACAATTCTAAGTCTTGCTATAATCAATGAAGACAACAATAGAGCGATTATAGATGATAACGCTCATGTATAAAAAGGCACGAAGGAATGTTGCTAGATCAGTAGTGTTTTACATCGTTCATGCCAGCGCATTCAAGGCTAAGCGAAGAACGGAAGGTAGAAAGCCGTGCCGTGTCCCTGACAGAAGCCGGGTTGGAGACAGGCTACAACCGAGCAATACTTACAGACAAGCGTCCATACGAGCTAAGTATTTATAGAATATAATTGATTAGGATTGTTGTGCATAATTATCAATAATCTTAATGCACCAATCTATCATTCTAAACCAGCCGTTAATTTAAGGATCGTGCATATAAATAACCCAAGTCTCATAATAATGCCGATCACCCAGCTTATTGTTGAATTACTGTAATCAGTAAGAAATCAATCATTTCAATCTGTCTCGATTTAATTGACCATATGTGGGGTCAATATTGTGCACACTAGTGTGTTGATTAAATGGTCCAATTTGTTGATGAATGATGCTTATTATTATTGCCTCCCTTTTCCAGTGATAATTTTATGCCAATGTACAATTGATTGCAAGTGCTATCCTGATAATAATGATTCGTTCTGGGACAAAAGATCACTAGAATAAATCATTACAATGGTGTCATAATTGTGATTAAATTCCCTTAATCAAAAAGAGGCAAAAAAGAAAGAAAAATTTTTTTTAAGCATTCAGTTGTATTTTGAAAATTTAAAGGATAAAAAGCTGGAATTAAGTGCTACTTTCGAGTAAGAATTTTTCAAAAGACAAGCAACGATCGTTAGTTATTTATAAACAATTTAGAAAAAATTGTTGGAAAATTTGGTAGCCTACCTTCACGAAAAGTAGCGCTTGTAAGCTTTGATTGCCAAGTAGCATTGTTAATTTTCGCTAATCATTTGAGCAATTATTTTACAGAATAACAGTTTGATGTATTGGCAAATGTGAAATATTTTTCAGTGAATTCTTTTATGTGCATTCTAAAGGAAAATCGTATTTAAAGGCATCATATAATTTTTTTAAGCCAGAAACTGGAAATTTTGATGATTTTGGCAATTTATAGGCCTAAATCAAGTGTTATTTAAGCTAGTTTATTTTCCGCTATAGGAAAAACCATTTGTGGTAATATTTCATGATTTATATCATATACTGCCCTTATCCATGCATTAGCTGCTATATAGGCTTGTTATTTTCTATATTTAAAGGAAATTTTCATTATTTTAAGTACAAAAAGTGCAGTAAATTTCGTATGCTAGTATTTAACAGTGTTCTGCTAAAATAAGGCTTAATTCAAATATAAACTTAAAATAGTGTTAAAACATGCCTAGAAATAGCTGAAATCGTGAAAGAGGCACAGTTCAAGTTTCTTCAAGAGGCATACCCGTTTGAAGACCTCAAAACCGAGGCGATTTTGTAGAATTTACAGATGGTTCAGTTAGTACCCCAAATCAGGATAATACTAACACTACTTCAGTTGAGTCAGAGGTAGAATCAGACGATACTATTGATGAGATCGACGATGTTTTGGATTTACCGCCACCAAGGTGATTTGTCAGGACCGCCATTTAACGTCGGTATTTGGTGTAATATGTAAGCATTATCCTTTCTTTTGGTGTTGCGAATATTACAGTTTACGATATTTTTTTTGCAACTTTCATTCTTCTTCGAACAGTGTAACGCAGTCCAGAGAACGCAGCAAGCGAGCGAGTGCGCGCTTGTAAATACAGAGGCTATGGAAGAGAGCATATGTTGAGCGATGTTTACAACTGAGTGAAGAAAAACGTAATCTGGATTGCGAGACTTGGATGAATATTATATAATAATGCAAGTAGAGAAATATTATTAATATTTCAAGTAGGTTTGTTGATGAAAATTTTAATTAATTTTTTTGCTAAACTATGATTTCGCACTGTTGTCAGCATGGCTAAATGACTTGTTGAAACGTGACCCAACAAATCTTAACTTAACACAAGTTTAAATTCTTTTTTTTTATTATTTGTGGCAAAAATGACAGGAGTAGATTAACGGCATGTAAGAGTGACTTCAAGTGTTGAATTCAGGGGGTAACGAATTTTGGTTTGTTTTGTTGGCTGAGGCCAAGTTGTAAAATTATCGTTAACTGCGTTTGTTTTGTGTTTTTTAAATTTTATTAAATAAATGTGAAGATGTTGAAAAATTGTGTTCACTTGTGTC
>JAHWFP010235773.1:0-30933 GCA_023313725.1 Lithobius niger
GATGATGACGACTTCCGATGTCTAGCATCCGGTGAATGGTCCCGAGACTTTCCAACCTGCATTCGCAAATTTAGAAGAGGCGGATGAAAAAAGAAAAAAAACACTGACAAACCCACATTTTTAATCAGTTCGTGGTGTGTGGAATCTCCCACCATAAAAACAGTCTGTGATAAACAATACAGAGAAAGTAATTGCTCAAAGTCTGTTATAGCAGGGGGAATGGCATTGCAGTGAAGCAAAACACTGACAAATTAACCAGTTTCTCAGCAATTGTGACCAATGTATCATACTGCGAATTAGTGCAGCAGACTGCCAGCCATGACCTCTTGATGAAATGAAGCAAAATAGTATTATAAGTCAACGTCAACGATCTTTCCTTTGCAAATCCACAACTCGAGATTGACCATTCATGGATTTGTGCATCAAAGTAGTCGATGTGTGTTTGTTTCATTTTCAGAACATTGTTAAGTCAATATTCCTAACACGTATTAAGCACTATTTCCGAACAGGTCTTTTCATGACGTTACAATGACCAGAGGAATCTGAATTAACCAGTCCTGGATATGTGGTGTATTTCGCAGCTGCACACCTATCATCCCAAAATAAAATATTTAGCCTATACTTACGACTTTGTTTGTTGGTGCTTAATCATGCAAGTTGCAGAAAACAAAATCTGGCAGAGCTTAACTACGGTACACGATGTTGATGTTGGCGATCGCGGGTACAATGGAGCAATTCATTGACTTATCATTCCCTTGCTTTACCCAGCGATTCATCCCTATATGTACTACAACCCCTTTTTTTGCCCTAAATCCCACCAACTTATTATCTCAATCACTTCCATGTACCATCATTGCACCCAAGTAAATCCTTCTTTCTACAGTTCCAACCCACATCCATTTCATTAAGTTTTCCCTTCAGTTTTCCCTTTGAACGTTCGACTGAGGAAAAACCACCACTGGCCCCCACTCATCCCATCTTCGACTTCTTTCCCATCTTCCGCTTTTACCTTCCTTGTTTTTTTCTTTCCTTCTTTCTTTATTTCACTATTCTTTGACAACCGTCCTAATAAATATCTTACAATTTGCATTCCAGTCCATTCCTCTCCCTAATCTGTATAAATAAATAATTAATAAAAAGTGAAGTGGCGCCCCAGCACAATGATGCAGTTTTATTTTGTTTTATATAAGTTTGACGGTCTCCTTTCGACTGCAAATGCTATATTGCAGGAAACAAAGAACTTATTTTGATCATGCACCACTCATCTGCAGATTCCTGGAGTTGACAAACTATTACTCCATTTTGACGCCTCTAGTTGTACATGGCATGTTTTCTAAAAATGAGCTGGTTAATAATTGCACACGTAGGTGTGCATATTCTTACAGAATATTCTTGAAACTGCACGGCAAGTTCATGCACGGGTGCATAAAGCACAAACGCATAAGGCTGTTAAAATACCTACCGTACTGCAGTTAATATTGTTAACCAAATTTAGCACTGTGTTCGAATGTTCTTTTTGTATGGTTTTCTTTATTTTTATACTAAATAAGGCTTAATAAAAATACACTATATGGTGTGCGCATGAACTTGGCCCAACAAGATAGCACTTCAGTAAAAATGCATTGGTGTTTCAGCATTTTGTAGCAAAAAAAAAGTTCTACTTACGTTGCAAGACCATTAATAGATACTTTTACATTTGAAATATCCAACCTTTTACTTGGCTAGAAACAGTGGTATGACCTATTTATTTACTACTATTTATTACTATCAATTAAAACGGACTACATCGTAACATTTTAGTCCATTTTTTCTCTACACTGACTTGAGAAAGATTATAAAAATGATTGTTTCTTATCTATATCCTTTGGCAACTTAAAGTGGAGAGAATTTGTTGTAAGTCCATGAAGGTTGCAACACATTTCACAAAAAAAAAGCGACTATACCACGCGCCATGGCTGTTTGCTGTGACGTGGTATATCACGTGACTGGGCTAGTCCAATCAGACGGCCAAACAGCCGTTGTTCCCGTTCGTCATTGGCTAACTCATGGTGACGTCACGGCAAACAGCCAATGCGCATGGTTTAAACATGCACACAACTAAGAGCAATCAAAGACCGACGTCAGGCTTACTTAAAATAAAAACCTCAAATCGACGAAACGAGAAAACAAATTGCAGACTTTGTTTTTAACCAGATTACAAGCAACGTTGGCACCGTATGACATGGACAATTTTAGGTATTTTAACAATTATGCATTTTATTTATACAAATATACCAACTTTGGTGGCACTTTGTGATCTTAATACCGATTTTCTTTTACTGAATTGGTGTTAGATTTTGGGCAGTTTTGAATGATAAAAACCATGTGCTACTACTATTTGATCTAGCAGGAATGTGCAAACGTTATAATTTATTTTTTGCTATTGTATTTTCCACTTGTCTTATTATACTTGTATAAAATAAATAATATCCTAAACCCTGTTCTTTCCGTATTTTTCTTAAATGATATTTTACATAATACACGAAAAATCTTGAGGCATTAATTTAACTTCGCAATATTTTACTACGAAAACAACACTTCGTTACCTTTCATTTAGTGGATTCATTAGTAAAAAAATTCCTGGGATAATACAATTGGGGTTTGTTTACTAATATTTTATTACTGTAGCTTCGTTTCTCTTTCAAATGATGATTGCCAATTGATAGATCGCATTAAATCGAAGTTCATTATGTTAATATGTGGAGTGACTTAAATCGCTGCAGTCCCAAAAAACATGAGGCGTCATAAAACATTAATGGCATAAAACGGCGACGATGTAAAAAATACATCTTATTCCCACAGAAAATCAAGGCAGAAGGAACCAACAAGGCAAACCAAATTATGAAGAGCAAACAAAAACGAGTTTGTTTAACAGCAACAGGAAATGTACAACAACAAGGAGTAAACGACCAAAGATATATTATCACAAATGACAACAATTCATTCCCAACAACAACTACAAATGACGAAACGCTGACGACAGTAGTATCGCCATACCCAAAAATGCCAATCGGAAAATCAATTAAAGAAAAATATAGTCATATCAAAAACCAAAACTGGTAAAAGGGGCCGCCAAGTTCCGAATGGTTCGGCCCTTCAAAGGAGTGATATCAAAACACCAAAACATTCGCCAAGTTAAAGGAACATACATCCCTGTTGGCTTTCCTGCATGACTCAGTTTTGCGACATTAGTTCAAACGCATGTAAATGTTGCCAACACATTCATTTTCTTGTTTTTTCTTGCGTGCGATGTGATTTGGCGACATTAACTCTAACCTGTGTAAATGTTGCCAACTGCAATCTCATCGGGTCGCAGGATATACCGGAAGGATTTATGTCCTTTTAATTGCACAGGTTAATAATTCGAAGGTTAAATGAAAACTAGAACATTGCTACTTTCGGTAGCAATGTCCAAGTTTTTATTAACGTCCAAAGTATTATTCGGTGCGATTAAGTTGGCGAATGTTTTGGTATGTTGATATCGCTCCTTTTAAGGGCCAAACCATTCGGAACTTGGTGGCCCCTTTTACCAGTTTTGGTTTTTGATACGATATCATTCCTTTTTTATTTTAATTGTGTTTTGACCCAATTCCACTACCGTGCAGATGAGTAATAAAGTGCCACGTCACAAAAAAACTGGTTTTCAACAATTTGCTATTACCTTTTGCCTATAGGCCGAACCATTCTCAACTCAGCCACCTATTTATAGGTTTTTGGTTTGGTTTTAATTTTGTTGTAATTTATTTTATTTAGTTAGGTTTGGTGTGTTGATATCACTCCTTTGAAGGGCCGAACCACTCTCAACTTGGTGGTCTGTTTACCAGTTTTTGGCTTTGTTTATTTTACTTTGTTTTTACAGTTGGTTTATTTTTCGTGAATTGGACGTGAATACAATTAACTGAACAAAAAATGGCTTCGCCGTTTAGAAAAAAACCATTAGAGCTCGTATACTCACAGCCGTGAAGGTACACGAATAAAAACGGATTAGAGTTCACTCGAACGCAACGAACTATAATTTGAACTCCAATTCCAGGGAATAATGACTGTTTTCACGTAATTGTTATGTCAGCAAGTGAACGCAGTTTGTGTTTGAAATGTTTAATGTTTGTGTGCGTGTGTATGCTTAATTTGTGTATCATACTTGTATCATACGTTATATTTGTCTGTGTTTGTTGTTTTCTATTTTAAGCGTGTGTCGTGTGAGTGGCTATCTTTGTATTTTGTGTGCATTTATAATTTCTGAAACAAGCAGACTCCCAGTTCGTCATTTTTTTTGCTTGTGTTTGATGGTTTCTGTTTTAGTTCTAGTTCATGTGAATACTTACGTGTTCATTTTCTTTGGGTATTTTTTTGAAATATCCAACTGTTTTGTTTGATTGATTAGTAATGTACATGTTTGTTGACGTGTGCATGGGGCTGGCATGTCACAATCCTTGTTCCCTGGAATTGGAATTCAAATTATAGTTCGTTGCGTTCGAGTGAACTCTAATCCGTTTTTATTCGTGTACCTTCACGGCTGTGAGTATGGGGATACGAGCTCTAATGTTTTTTTTTCTAAACGGCGAAGCCGTTTTTGTTCAGTTAATTTGTTGGCTTTTTTCGCGTCCTTTTTATTGAAAGTGGTACGATTTGGTCTATGCTGTGTATGGTATGTCCACTGCCCACCCAATTTTGTTTGCGAAAAAACGGAATATTAGAAATGCGTATTTCTGTTCAGGTTCTGCCCAAGCTTTGGTCTAAGTTCATTATTTGATGGCAACACACTAGCGTGTGTCTAGATTTAGCATGTATCAGCTCGATGGATAGTGGATTATGTATTGTTGCAGGCAGATGCACTATCATGCAAACAATCGCAGAAACAATTCAACTGGGTTCCCGACGCCCGCATTGAAGAAGAAAATAAGTCATTCAGTCATGTCGGCCGCCCAATTTTGAGACTTGATCCATTATAGACTTGACGCCCTATGTTTTTAAACTGAAAGATTTAAGCGAAAATCAAGACCATTTCATTTTGGTTCTCGGCAACGAGTTAAAACGGTAATAAAGAAGATACCACGACAATGTTACTTTCCCCGCGCCCGAGCATCGTTGTATTTTGTTCGAGTGAGCTATAATCCGATCTGCTGCGCCTCGCGTATTGTTGCACCATTGTTACATGTTGTAGCATTGTAACATTTGGATATTGTTAGCCGCTCCTCCTCCGCTTCCGGTCCAGTTTTTGAAAATTCTCGTGCGCCAATGAACTCTAATAAGCACTGCCTGCCGGATGTGCTAATTTCTTTGCAACTTTGTTTAGTTTTATCGTGCTACACTAGTGTGTGTCTAGGCACGCACATCAGTATACACGTTCTCATTGTCCGAACTTTGGCCGTCCAATGAGAGACGATGCTTACAATACTAACAATAGTTATAACAATATTTTTGTACTTACACGCCATCCCCGTTACGCCTCCAGGCTCCAAACCATAAAAGGTAGGCAGATCGTATTGTACTGCATCCATTCGTCCAATTTCATAGCTTCCCGTTATCTCGGTAGCGATGAATAATCACCCTATGGTATTTAACATGGGGATGAGCGAATTAGCTAGCTAGAATGTAGCTAAATGTGTTAGCTACACATTTACAACGTTATTGAGGGTCAGGTTTTGCATTGAAAGCAGCTTAGCTGGTATTCCCACACGAGTTAATTTTTGTCAGGTGGGTCATTGCTCTCGATTTCAACACAAATTAAGCTTTTGTACCGCATTATTATTTTTTCCCAAGTACGTGAAATGTGCCCAACTATGCTTCAGTATATAAGACACTGACGCTATGACGTTGCACTACAATGGTTTACAACCTCGACAATTGAATTGATGTGATGTTTGTTGTGATGTTTGTTGCCTAACTTGGCGCGACACAAAAGCGTGTGTCTACAAATGCGTTTAAATACTAATAAGTAATAGTTATAGCCATACGTTTACAACAATGGTCCGCCGATAAGTGATTTATCGTGCGCCTTTTTCGCCAACAGGTTTCGAAGGCTGAAAGAAAAGTCCGAAGGAAACGTCTCTCCTCCCAAAAATTCCTCCCAATATAAAAACAAATAAGCTAACCGCCAGGAAGTATATTATAAAATCTATTTTTATTTTGTAATCGTTTGCACACCTTCCGCGGCTATGCAACCAGAACCATGGGGGAGGGGGGGAGGCGCTGAACTTTCAACGGGAACCATGACAATCCTAAAATCATGACAATCAGAACTACCGGAAACTCACTGCGGGAAAATATGAAGAGTGAAACTCTGGGCGTACTCTTAAATCTCTATTGGGGAGAGGGGAGCGCAAACCTGACAGAGGGCGTCAAATTACCCTTGTTCCCCCCCCCCACCCCCCTCTCAAGATTCGCTGACCTTGGGCCGGCCCTGGGAAGCATGCCACCCTGTTGGTGAGCAATTGAGATTTTTGTCGAGGAATAGCTGAAAACTGCAGAAGTAGCTAATGTAGTAGCGAAAGGAAAAAAAGATCATGGTACTTACGATGGCAACTTTTTCTTATTTCTAACAGCCCCCTTAACCCCCCCTCCCCCCGGTCAGGTCGGGGAAATCATTGACCCTCCCGTTTCGGGGATTGTCTCTGGTGCCACTACTCCAAAACACAATCAGAAATCAAAACGAACTCGTTCGATGTTTAAATGAACCGAAATCGAAACAGGAAAGGAACACAAATAAGCTTTCCTGCAAAGTTTCAGATACCACGAAAAATCCACGTTAAACCCTTACTGCAGTATTCAACTATTGCATAATCCATTAGTACATTAAAACCAACCTACAACTCTAGTGGTCGTGGCGGCCAAAAAACACGGCTAAGTGCTGCGCGGCCACGTCCGTTTTTCATTGATAATTCTCAATCACGTGGTGAAAAATGAACACGGAGCAAGTATGGTCGCCCTGTGGCCGCCTGCACGTCGCCTGGGATCCTATAATCAAAAATTGAAAGAAAGACGGCGGACAGGCTGGCCGCTGTGACCTAGTGTGCGTTGCTACATGCACCGTTAGAATTCTCGTTGGCCGCAGCGACCAGGCCGCGCGGCTTGGGTGCTGTGTGCGCGGGGGCCCTAAAGGTTTCCTTAAACGCTAAATAAAGAATGGCAGGTACGATCGGATTGTGGATGAGACTGGTTAGAGCATAAATTTCGTGGATTACCTTGCAGCTGGCATTTGCTGATGGCATTATTCCCTAATTACAATGCTTAATACAATGTAAAACAATAAAACTGATCGTTCAGGGTCCCGTGCCTCCGGAATGGCTCGACCAATTGAAAAAGTGGTCTCTTTGAGGATAAAGGACCAGGAAATTTCTGACTTAGATCATGTTCTAGATTTTAGGTAGGCGACTAGTTTTTCTAGTTTTTTTCTGAAACGGCGGCAGAACAAGAAGAAGAAGAACAACAACAACAAGTGAACAGTTTTCAAATTTACTCAAATTTACATGTGGTTCCCTAACTTTTACTACTGCACAGAATTGCATAATTCTTGGCATAAATATTCCTTCCACACGTATCTACTATCTGGCCGAGTTTCGTCGAAAAATACTGAATAGGAATGGAGGTATTATTTTTTTTTAGTTTTGCTAAATTTTGCTGGAGTGAGGACTTCAACCATATTAGGTTGAAGTCCTCGCTCAACCCTAGCCTATCGCCGAGTATGATACCCGACTGGTATTTCAGCCACTTTCTAATGGTGGCAACAGCCAACAGCTACATTTTAATTTTTTTAAGAAGGCTACAAGGCTTCACCAAGGCTTAATTAGTAACTGAACATCAAGTAATCGCAAAGGTCTTTGGGCTGCACTACCGCTACGCTATGTTGACAATCATCATCATAATGTGCCTAAGTGCCTTTAAATGTCTAAAAATATTTTCAGTAATTTAGCAGTTAAAAAATAAACTACACTATAAAAACTATGAAAGTGAAACTTACCTGATAGTCGACGTTCTCTTGTATCGTAGGCAACGTCATGTTGGGGAATTCGAATTCAGAGCTGCTATGAACAGCACGTCAACGTAAAAGTTTCTGGGACAGTATCATACCGGCATTTTCATCGGCATTTGATATTTACTTTTTTCTGCAGTTTTCAGGTCATTATATCTTTCTTGTAGGAATTTACCGTCGTCAGAGGCAGATGTAGAAAAATGTACACTGACACTTATATTTGCAGCTGGCTGCAAGTTATAGTGCTGGATTTACGACAACCTTTGCCGATTTTTCCACTCCCCAACTACCTGCACGCGCACATGTTTTCCACTATGCTGTTTTTCTAATAAGTCTTTTTATAATCATCGTCAAACTGCGACCCACAGTCCAAACACTCAACTTCAACTTGTCGTCTTTTTCTTGATGTTGAAGAACTTGCAGAATTTCAAGCTCATTTTGCAAGCAGTCAGTCAGTTACAGACAGCACAGAGCGCCAACGTGCTGACCACTGATCATTATACTCGTATCTGGATGCCAACGGCGCTAAAGCTCAATACGATAAAATAAAGAAAATTCGGTGGAATCTATGAACATTATCAACTTATCATGTTAGTTGTTACAGATGTACGTTAGCTATTTTTTTATATTTAGTTATTTTTCTACGGATGAATTCTGCTCGTGATTGATTGACGGTTTTTTCCTACGAAAATTAATAATATTATTAATAATAAGTTTGTAGCTGATGCAACTGGTCTGGCAAGGATCACGTAGTGTCACTGACAGCCAGCCAAAATAAAATTCATGGTTTGAGAAAATGTTTAAAGTCTTAAAAATATGTATGGCTAACTAAAGAACCAATTGTTCAGTAAAATAAAACACTAATCCTGCATAAAAAAAGGTCTCTTTAAAAACTTGGTTAAGTTAGTATTGTCCAAGAAGTGTTTGAAAGCATATGCTGACGACGCCAAAACCACTCTTTCATCTAGTGAATTCCAAACATTGACCACTCGAACGGCTTTTGTCCGGATGCTAGCCTAGTTTTGGGAACAGTTAGTCTAAGGCTGTGGCCTCGAGTCCATTTTAATATGTGGTCGATATCATGCAGCAAATATGGGGACCAAACCAGACTCGCATACTCTAACAGCGGTCTCACGTAGACCTTATACGCCCAAATTTTTATCTTTGTACAGCCGGAAGTGAAGACCCACATGCCCAAACGGCGATATGCATTAGCTGCGATATGTCCACAGTGAAGTGTCGATTTGAGATTTGACTCACGCCAAACCCCAAAATCATTGACCGAGGACACGCTGGGGAGTGGTGTTCCTTCAATACTGTACTGGAATTTCGCATTTTGAGTACCGACATGAAAGCTTTTGCACTTAGTGCAAGAAACAGGCAATTGCCAGGCTTTGGCCCACTCAATGTGCCTGGACTTTTAAGTTGTTTTGGTTGTAAATAATTGCAAAGTGGATTTAAGATCGTCTGCAAATTTTGCTTGTTCAAGATGTTTAGGACCGCAGGATAGATCATTAAAATAAATTATAAAGAAGAGAGGTCCCAATAACGAACCCTGTGGTACACCACTTATAATATTGATGCTTAGCTACCCTTAAGCTACGTCCCAGTAAAAATGCCCTGACCCAATCTAATAATTGCCCATCAAATCCGTGGGGTTGAAGATTCGATACAATCATGCTGTGGACCACCGATTCGAATGCTCTTTGGAAATCAAAGATAATATTATCAGTAGGTATTCCACAATCCGGGGCTTCGGTCCAGTTATCCACAGCTAATAGTAGTTGGTGGGTTGACGACTGGCCAGGCATAATGCCAAGCTGGTCCCTACCAACAATATTATGTTTATGGGTGTACTGAGGCATTCTAGTACGGACGATTTTCTCCAGTACTTTGCGTGGGATAGTTATTAGTGCTATAGGTCGGTAGTTCTGAGGGTCCGCAGCATCGCCTTCTTTAAATATTGGAGTTATGGTTGCAGTTGACCATGCCTTACGTAGTATGCCAGAGGAAATTAATAGTTCAGAAATGAAGGTTAAGTGGCCTGAAAATTTGGTATCAAATCTCTCTACAAAAGTGTGCAGAAAAAGCGTCCGGGCCAACCGCGTGGCTTGGCTTCAGGGCAGCAAGTGCCAAAAAGACATAACTTGGGATAAGGGCACAGATGTGCAGTCCCTTTGATCAGATGCATGTTTTACCAGTAAAGATGGAACGGTATAATAGCGTTCGACGCAAAAATTTCGTTCAGAACCGAACCCTTTGACTGCGTCTCCTTGATGAAATTTTCCGCGGCTTTAAATAACGGTATGGCTCTGGATACCCTGCTTTTTCGCGAAGAAACGGAACATGGCCGTTAATGTTTGGCATAAAAACATTTGAACTATTTTGTTTTCAATTGAAAGGCAGTTGCCAATTTGCAGACTACGCCAGTTTTCTTCCGAGTGGGGGGGTGGAACTCCCCCCCCCCTTTTTTTTAAAAGAATGCCCCTGCCGCTCGTCAAACAGAAATACCTTTCTCCGTAATTCTTCTTGCGTATCAAGAATCTGGTAACTTCACTTCGTTGTTTTGTGTAATCGAAACCAGATTCAGGCTTACAGTTTCAGTTTCGTAATCTAAAGTTTCATAACTCGAGCTCTTGTTGTCCTTCCTCGTTACTTGGTGGGTTCGTCTTTAAGTGAGTGACGTCCCTTATCGTTTCCGCTTGAAATCTCTGGAGTTGTTCCATTGTCTCCGCTACGACTCGTATTTCCAACCTGAATTCTGTCAACTGCAACTCAAGATCGACGAGGGATAACGTTTTCTGGCTTAAAGAGCTGAGTTTGGGTTTCTGTGCGTGCTACTCGGGTCTTCGAATCGCACGCTGTGACGTCACAATTTCGTTGGTCGCCAGCGGATGAAAATCTGTAAGTACTGTCGTTGATCAAGTAGAAATGCGCCATTACGAAAATTAGTCTGCAAAACCTAATTTCGAGCGAAGCGATTTGGGAAGTCGCGGCGGTGGGAGCAGGAAAGGCAGCCGTCATCTTCACTGATTATTTAGCTTTGTTGCCTGCAGCCCTTCCTGCAATCCTTTGACGTCAAGAACTCCCTAACACGAAAGACATTTACTTTTTTATCTTGATATTGCGTAACAGTGGCACACATCAGTACCTTGGAAGAGTTGTGAAGGAAAAATAAACACGAAAAATAAGCGTGAAGGGAGTGAAAATTAAAGAGGACGTTATCTACGTACTATTTTCGTAAACAGAGTAGGTTAACTCTGTTTAAGTTGTGAGGTAGCAGTGGTCGCCTGACGAAGCTGATTGACCTAACAAGTGGACAGGTCTGGTAAAACCTGTTGGTCAAGGAAGACACTACCCACATCCTTTCACAGCTATGAGCTTTATTTTGGCCTCTATCATCACTGCAGGTTTCCCGATTCGACCTGTTTCTGAAAAATAAAATAATAATGCGTGCTGCGCAGTTTCAAAGTTTTTCAAACGAATCGTTTGATGTTTAAGGTAAAGTTTAACTGATCCGAAGTCAAAACAGCAACGGAATACTAATAAACTTTGCCGTACGATTTCAGATATTGCTGTGTTGCTGTATTGTTTAGTCCACGCGAAACCTTACTGTGGCATTCAACTATTAGACATGTAGATAAAATTAAAACCATAGCTCAACTTTCAAAATTATTGTAAGAATAAGAATAATGTATTCTGCAGTATAGGCTGCTAGACACTCGCCTACTTTCGGGGCTAACTTTTTCAGCATTCTTCAAGTCAAGCCATATCCTTTTTCATCCTCCTCTTGATGATACTACACCACCTTTCAAGATTTTAGATACAAGATTTTCGGCATGGAAATTTCATTTTTCTTTTCAACGACGTTTCCAGGTTTTCAAGGACTCGCACACCAACCCTGAATTACTTCACACAGTGGAATCTGGCAACATCTAGCGCTATCTATCACTTGCTTGCATCAAGCGAAGGAATGCACAACGCCATTTCTTTTAACGAAACAGAGAATCCACGACCTCCTTAATTATTGATAGAAAATTGTGTACGTCCTCGTGTACCTGGGAGCAAGCTGTAAAGGTTAACGATATCTCTGCCGCTAGATGGTGCCACAGTATTTTTGTACGATTTTCACTTATAGCACATTGAAGTGAAGCCGTAAGGACGGGAAAGCCAAAGGCTCACAAAAAATAACTAAATACAGATACAAACCTATTTACGTTGCCTTTTGGACTTATATGTCAGACTGCCTGAGCGGGGAATCGAACCCAGGACCTTTGAAATCAAAGGCCTAGGTTCTACCGCTGAGCCAGACTGACACGGCCCAAGGCAAAGTCCAAAAAGCAAAGTAAATAGGTTTGCATCTGTATTGAAGCCCTAACCTTACAAGACAATTTTGTGCGAAACGATGTGTGGCGTTTATTGACCGAATTTGACGTCTTGGGTAAACCATCCTGTGACGCCATGCAGCCGCGCCGCAGCTTGAAAAAACTATTCGTTTTTATTTTTTTTATTTTTCAGCGACGTCGTTTAGCCAAGTAAACAAAGAATGCGTCAATCTGATCTGTCGTGTTCTAAAGTAAAAACTTTAAAAGCATGTGAATATAGAGCACTAAGATTTCACGTTTACTAAACAGTGCAGCAATATTGCGGTATATGAAACCTTACAGGAAAGTTTATTTGTGTTACTTCGCTGTTTCGAGTTTGGATGAGTTAAACCTTACCTTAAACATCAAACGAGTTCGTTTTTGTTTTCTATTCATTTCAGTTAAAATTTGGAACGTCCTCATGCACCTGGGAGCAGGCTGTAAAGGTTAACGATATTGCTGTTACTAGATGGCGCCAGGGTAATTTCTTTATATTCTACCACGGCGCCATCCAGTGGCATTAAATGTCACTAATTTTTACAACTTGCTTCATGGTGCTCGAGGACGTACCAAATTTTTACCCAATAATTAAGGAGCACGTTGCTTGTTCATTGCATTAGAAGACATTTCTTTGTGCATCCCTTTGCTTGGTGCGAGTAACGCAAGTCCTAGACTGAACTAGAGAGCACTCGATGGTGCTAACTGCTGCAAGCTTTCTTTGTGACAACCCGCCTTTAAGTTACCCAGCTTCGCGATTCAGGCGATGTATAGAATAAGCCCATCATGCCTTAAACACTGAACCACGTCTGGCAATGATTTTCTTCAACATACGCGTTATTGGAAACGGAAAGTGCATAACTTCCCCGAAACCGAATCCCATTATTCCGTATCAAATCAATAAGTGATTTTTCTGGAGTCTAAGGGAAAGTGTCATGACCATGAAGCAATCAATGTACAACGAAGGCAACTAATATTAGTTTTAAGTGAAGCAATGTTATGGGGAAACACAGCCGTTAAAGTAGCACTATCACCGATTGAAACCCGTATGAAAATACCGTGGCGCCATCTAGCCGCAGTGATATTGTTAACCTTTCCAGCTTCATCCCAGCCAGGTAGTACACGAGGACGTACGGCAAAATCACACGGGCGGCAGAGCTTAAAAAAACTGAGTTTCACTCGTTTCCTCACTTGCGACGGCCATCCGTGCAGTTTTGCTAGATATCGTATATCTTATATACGTATAGTATAGTATAGTATAGTGTAGTATAGTATAGTATAGGATAGTATAGTATGGGGCTATCTTGTTTCTATCGTTTAATCAATGAATAAACATCAATAATTCTGTCGTCAATCTAATTCAGTTCGAATTATTTGGTAATTTTAGCATTTGGCTGTGTTGCGTAACTCTCTGCCTACGTGTTGAGCCCTCTCTAGACAGAAGAAAATTCCGTGCGAAGCTATGCATAACTACGTGCCTACAAGGTCAAGTTTGCTGCAATCGTATGGTTAATGTTGCGTGTAAGGACCAATATTGAAGTCTTTTTCACACCATATTTTTCAACCGCGAGCAGCCAGTCTGGTTAGGCCTTTAAGCCCGCAACGCAACTGCGCTATGGCTAAATGCAAAAACCGTGTGTAGTCCTTGTTTTGCAATAAGCTGATAAAAGTACTTTTTTTGGGAGGGGGGCGGAATGGCAGGGGCGTACTCAACCTGTGGCTCAAGGTTACTTAAACCGGTTGCGGGATTCGATCTGGCGTTCACTTGGATAGCAGCCGTCCACTCTGACCACTGGGCTGGGCTAGCTGTTCGCCGCGGCTCCAAGCTCGTTCGCCATCGATCTGTACACGTGGAAGGTAGTACTATCCCCAATGGCGTAAACGGCAAATCAAGGTCGCTGGTCACAAAAATTATGATCATTTTTTTCCAAATTACATGCCTCGCTCACGCTGTCGCGCTCGCTGCGGCTACGGGACTGGTCATCATTCATCGCCGTGGGGGGGAGGGAGGTAACTGAGGGGGTTTAAGAAATTTTTGGACCCTTTAGAGGGCGAGGTCATAAACTTTTTAGGTCCCGTCAAGAGGGGGGGGGTCAAAAACCCACTGACCAACTGGAAGGAAAAGTCATTTTTCGACCTTAAAAATGGCACTTTCAGCAGTCAAAATTTATAAAAACGCCTCAGCTTCTGGACAAAGAATTTTGTAGAGGAGCCTTGGCACCTGGTTTCTTGGCTTCTTTTGTCTTTCAGGTGCTGAGTATGTTACAGATGTGGGCATACAAGCAAACAATGTGTTCGTCATACTTATTGTATGAATCTCGACAAGAGATGGGTGAAGGAATATTTTATAGAACATTTTTAACCCAACATGTCTTTTCGTTGAAAACGAGTCACGTTTCCTTACAAGTTAGGGTAACTGTCGATGTGGAGAGCTACTTAATTTGGCTACAGCACTCATCTGCAGACAGTCTCAATAGGTATACTAAAAGCGCTTTTTTTTTTGGAGGGGGAGTGAATCGTATTATTTTTGGACCTTAAGTTTGGTGGGGGGCCTCAAGATTTTTTTCATGATGTCGAAGGGGGTGGTTTCATCGAAATTTGGTGGTCACATTTTCAATTCCTCTTCCCCCCCCCCCCCCGCCCCCCACCATAAATAATGACCGGTCCCTAAACATACAACATCAAAAACCGCAATCAAAAACTTGTTCACCTAAACTGCAGCGCCGGGTAGCTGGATAGGCCGGCAAGCATGATGGCAGCTTTTGCGGAAGTAGGCCATTTTTGATCTCGTGGTAATTATTAGCAAACGATTAAAAATTAGTACATACACACACACAGATGAAACGTCATGGTTATTGCTAGGGAAAATATTAGCTGCCAACATTCAACAGAAAATCTCCTAGACGCCACACTTTAAAACGGATTGTTAGAGATGGATTGACTAACGACAAGTAACTGGAAGTAAAACCTTTGCGGCCGTACTTGATGTGGAAGATCAAGTAAAATGGCGTTGGGAAGAATGTACCTTTAAATTACTTACCAATGTTCAACAGAGAAACTCCTAGATCTGATGCCTCATCTTAAAACGGATTTTTAGCAAAGGATTGACCAACGGAAAATAGACCTTTGGGGCCGTAATTGATGTAGAGAATCGAGAAGAATGGCGTTGGACAAGGGCGTTCCGTGAACATGTGGACTGGGGGAACTCAAATTTGCCGAGTGATACGTTGGTCAAACTTTGCCGACTGTGTACAAATAAAGCTATATTGTTATTTATTTACGTTCTGTCCAATTCTGGACATTAAATTCCTTCCCCGCCCCAGCGACCGTGATCGGAGGTTTCGTGATTTTGCCCCTCTTATATTACTACACTCTTCAAAAATGTCGTTGAGCTGCTTTATCTATACGTCTGAAAAAATTTTCAATAATTTAGGAGTTTAAAAAACACTACGCTATAAAAACAATGAAGCTGAAACTTACCTGATGGTCGACTGTCTCTTTGTAGGCAACGTCGTGTTGGGGGATTCAGAGCTGTTATGAACAACAGCAAGTAAAGTTTCTGGTTCAGTAGCATTTCAATCGGCATTTGGAACTAATCCTATTTCTGAAGCTTTCAGTTCATTAGTTCTTTCTTGTAGGGATTTACCGTCGTCAGACACACAAGTAGAACAATTTACACTGACACTTCACTTGCAGCAACTGTCTGTTACTCTAGCTCTATTGTAATTTCTGGTGCTGGATTAATTATTACCGATTTTGCTGCTACAAATGTATTAGCCGGCGCTTCAACCTTGGACAACCCAACTATACCAGAACGCGTAGGTACGTCCTGTTTTCCACTATGCTGTTTTTTCTCATCGGTCTTTTTATAATCATCGTCAAACTGCGACCCACAGTCCAAACACTCAGCTTCAATTCGTCGTCTTTTTCTTGATGTTGAAGAACTTGTTGAATTCGAATTCACCCTACTAGCTCTATACTAGCAGACAACCGGTCAGTCAACGCAATCAACTCAACAAGCAACCTGCTGACCACTGATCAGTATAGTCATATCTGGATGCTTACGTGCTGAAGTTCAGTATAGTAAAATAAAGAAAATTCGGTGGATGTTATCAACTTACGTTTATAGTAGTTCGTTATTTTTTAAATTTAGTTATATTTCTACGTGATGAATTTTTGCTCGTGATTGATTGACGTCTTTTTTTTTTCTACGAAAATTATTTGACATCAATACATTTGAACTATTTTGTTTTCAATTAAAGTGGGGGTTGCCAATTTGCCGACTGCGTCAATTTTCTTCCGAGTGGGTGGGGGAAGAGGGTGGAACACCGAAACGTCCCTGGCTTTGGGTGTAATGTGGAATATACCTCCAACTACAAATCTTGTTCGCCCACACACAGGCAGTCACGAAAAGAGCTCTTGTAAATTGAAAGTACACGCGTCTATGTTGGCTTTCCTGCACGACTTAGTTTTGCGACATTACAGTAGAACGTACGCAAACGTTGATTTTGCGACATTAACTCTAACCTGTGTAAATGTTGCAAACGCTATTCACAACGAGTCGCACGACGACGTACCGGAAGGATTTATGTCCCTTTAAAGGTACATTCCTCCCAACGCCATTTTTCTCGGTCCCCACACCAATGGCCCCAAAGATTTACTTCCCGTAAATAGTCAAACCATTGCTAAAAATCCGTTTGAAAATGCGGCGTCTAGATGTTTTGTTGAATATTGGGAAATACTGTAATAGCCTCCTGCTAATATTTACCTTGCAGTAACCGTGACGGTTCATCTGTGTGTGTAGATGTACTTATTTTTAATCGTTTGCTAATAACAGGAACAAATGAACTAGCCCACACAAACATGTTCATTTGTTACTGCTAATAATAACCATGAGATCAAAAATCTAAAAAACTAATGAAGTAAAAGTTAAAATTATAGATCGCCGAAGAAAAATTATAAGATCCTAGCCTAAAAAATTATAAAGTGTGATGTTGAAATAACGAAAATCTTTCCGGTTTGTGACGATAAAATTTGTGTGTTGTTGCTGTTTCGTCTACTAGGCCCAAGACCAACTGAGCTACTATTGTATATCGCGAAACTGATGGATGGTGATATGTGCGGATGGTGATATGCACGCGGCTGTTGTAGACACAGAGGCGTAACTAGTGGGGAGGGGGAAGCAATGGGGCGGTTCACTCCCTCTATAGAGCAGTGACATTTGCCGCCATATTGGCACCAGTATGGGTTTGGGAGGGCATAACTGCAAGGTGCACTACATAAAAATGGAGGGAAAAACAACGGAAGAGCGGATTTCTTACGCTTAAAAAAACGTTGTTTTCCCCAACAACAAAAATCGCGCGTGTTAGGTCTAAGAAATCACTCTTCACAGCATCGGCTTCAGTATGACGCCCTTCTGTTTCTCTCTCCAGTGACCCTTGCAGCTAACCCATTAAGGCTCCCGCATTGCGGTTATATATATTAATACTACGTCGTGTCACCGCTCTATAAGATTTTGAAGGCATATTCGGCAAACTGGCCAAGTCACTTTTTGCATAGCTGAAAAAACTTTGTCTATCCTGAAGAATTATTTTATTTATAAAAAATAAGTAATCAGCAAAATGATTTTTATAAAAATGTTTCCAACGGTGCTTTACAAGGCCAAAAAATGCGTCGGTTTCCGGGGTTTTGCTGACTGCATTATACACATCACTGGCCGGTAAGAAGAAATGAATCTTCTCTAACCTGAAATGTGATGAGTAAAACTAGCAACACTAGACACCATGGCAACAGGATTCCCTCTCTTCCCCTTTTCCTCCCATCCTTCTCCTCCCCACCCCTACCTTTTTATCTGCTCTCTTAGTTTCCTACCTTCCTTGCCCTCTCCCCAACTCTACTTCCCCTCTCTCCTCCTTTCCTCCCCAATTCCTCTCTTCCCCCTTCCCCTCTTCAATCTCCCCTTTTCTTTGCCTCCTCTTCACCCTCTCCTCCCCATTATCCTCTTTTTGGGAGCCACAATTGTACTCCCTTCCAGTTTTTTTTTCTGCTTCTTATCCTTTTTGTGGGTGGTACAATTGATCATCCTTGATTTATTCCCGCAACCCGGGAGCTGAAGACGTGTTTCATGTCGCGCAGCCTGGTGTTTTTTCTTTTTCTTTTTTTGCGCTTAATCCTTCTACACATTTTTTGGTGTCTTTTAAACAAGGCCCGCTGAGATAGTAGCTGTGCTTAAAGCGGGCCTTGCTTTTAAATCCCTGTAGTGTGTTTTGCATCCGTAGCTGACGCTGCGCCAGGTGGTAAAACCTGTTATGAAGACGGGTAGTTGCTCCGAGGTGGCTTTATTCACTGAATCAGTGCATCCTTCGATGCATTTCACCAAACCTTCATTCATTTCCCTAACTCTGCAGCAGAAGGCACGTTTGACGTCGTGTGGCCTGATCGTTATTTTTTTTTTTTGGCACTGAATCCTACTGCGCTCTTTTTTATGTCTTTTAAAGCCCTGTAGTAGGTCTTATATATGTAGCTGCCCTCCTCAACCCCCCCCCCCCCACACACGGAACCTCTTCCCTACCCCGCCCCCCCCCCCCCCCCCCTTTTTTGTACCGAATCCTACTGCACATTTTTTTTTAATCTTCCTTCTCACTCCACCCCGATTACGTTACTTCCAAGTACAATGCAACAGGGAGAAGACATTTCAAAACAACATTTATAACAACTTGCTTTATTAGTGTACACGGTGGAGAGTATTGTTGCTACAACATTGCTTCAGCATTGTTTCCGCTGGCATATACTTTTTTTTATTCTCTCTTAGGGAAAAGACATTCTGATAGGGTACTGAAGTCTCGTTTCTTCATCCCCTTCACGAGGACCCAGCGCTGGAATCGTGAAGGACTTTGATGTATCTGTGGATGCCTGGGTCTTCTTTCTGACTTCTCTCGAGGTAGAAGTCTCTCGGAGCTACAGTTCTGGCTGAAGCACACTTAGTTCTTGTTCACGTTGAGGGCTTGAAGCTCACTGCAGCGATTCCCAGGATGCCAAGGCAAGCAAGAAGACACCCAGAGATGCTTGTCCTATTGGCTTGTAGGGTTTCTTGAGGAGGCTTGTTAGCAACAAAGGTAGATCCCACTGTGGAAATAGTGTCCTTGTGACTGATCTTTCCACACTGAAGGCTTTAATGAGGCTGGTTATCCTAAAATCTTCGACAACCGAGGTATGGCCTGGCCTGCCACTTTGAGAACAGAATTTACATCTGAATGAAAAACCTAGATGGCAGACATGTTCAATCGAGAAGAACGTAGGTGGTTCAGAATTCTGTGAGCTGAGCTAGAGTTTGAGCCACGGTACCAACGATGCCACCGAAGCCCCTTGCCTTCTTAGATCTTGAATGCAGCCAGTCGGAGACAGCAGACGATGCGACTGGCATCTTGCTCCGAAAGGCCATTCGCATGGAGAGGCTGGCTGATACTCTGCAAAGTTTTAAGGATGGTAGCACTTGGTGGACGATCCTTCCTTTCTTCTGAGTGAGCATACCCTCCTTGGGCAATCCAGTAGAAGTCCTAACAAGGTTCGTACCCACCTGTAAACATAATATTCCAGGACTTTTCCAAGATTTTCAATGATAATTCAAGGACCAGAAAACAATCATTAATAGACAAAATAATTAAAAGCTTTGACCGAAAACTAAAACACTGATGCTGCAATTGTTACAATTCCGTTTTGGTGCAGCGATTTCATGTGTTGTTCCTATACATGATGTGGCACAGTTTATTTTTATTATTTTATTTATTTTTTCTTCAAGTTCTATGCTTCTCGTCATTGTATGATTGCACAACGATTTCCAACATGGAAAACAGAAAGGAAATTTTTCGTTACACCATTTCCAGCAGAATTCCATGTTTTGAAGCAATTTTCACGTTTTCATGCACACTTCCAGGTTATCAAGGACCCGTATGAACCCCATCTGGAAGAGGAACGAACCATGGTTGGGCGGGCCAATCCGGGGCAACGAGGATTAACGTCCCTTCTGTCTTTACGATCGTCTTCAAGATCAGAGGTAGAAAAACGTAAGGAAAGATGTAGATGAAGGTGGGTTCACGACACTGTCGGAGCATCTGTCGCCCAGGCTTAAGTGTCTGGGAAGGGACTCAGTAATTCGGTAGCCGGTGATTGGAGCTGGTGGCAACGAGGTCGATCATCGGAGTTCCCCAAAGGGCAAAGAATCGGTACCTTCCTAAAGGACCAATAAGAGCGAACCAAATGCACCACTGTTGGTGACAGTTTGGCTCATTCCCTGCTAATATCCGTGTTGATGCGGCCTGATTGACAACAACATCGTCAGCGATGAATCCGTTACGTCAAAACTGTTACATCGCGCATGCTCAAACCTCCACCCCAGCAAACTACCTCCCCGAGATGGTTCGCAATTTGGCCTTGCTATCGCCTGGTCACGTCTATTAGTCAATCATGGTCAAATCCATTAGCCAGGTCTGGTCGCGGTGAAGGTATGACGTATCGAATACTCTGCTGAGCTTGTTGAGCTGTATTGTAGTTTAGGAAGTACTGAACTGCTGACGCAACATCACTGCGCACGCCGACGTCAAGTTTGGATCCAAACTGTCTCTAACAGTGGTGCATTCTGTTCGCTGCTTTAGAAAGGTACTGAGTCTCTTGCACACTGAGGTGTTCAGTGTCCACTTTATAGTAGAAACTTTGTCTTTCATGGATAGCTGGTCAACCAGAACATTCCGGTTCCTAGGGATGGGATGGGACGTGATATTTATCTTCAAAAGGATGGCTAGTAGAAAGATCTGGTTTGCGTGCTGGTGGAGGTTCAGGGTGGGTTCCTCCTTCCTTATTCAAGTAGACAACCGTGATGGTGTTGCCGTTGTGCACTTGAATGGTCCTTTACTTCAGGAAATCCTGGATCGCCTTAAGCACTAGGATGATGTGAAGCTTGCATTCCTCTTAGGTCCACACTCCAGCAGCCATTGCAGCGTTGGTGTGGGCATCCCATCCAGTGGTGGACACATCTGTGATGAGAATTTCCGAGGGTTCTTCATACATGATGGGGACTGCTGCAGCAGTGTTCACGGGGTTGCACCACCACAGTACACCTGTTGAAGCTTGGGGACATCCAAATCCTGTATAGATATGGGTTGGACGCTGGTGTCCAGTAAGCCTTCCTGTACCAGTGCAGGAGGGCACACTCTCCTGCCGCCGTAATGAATGAGGTTCAACACTGTATCCAAGAGACTGATGACCTTGTAGAGGGATCGCATTGGGAAGGTCCGATGACCCAATAGATCAATGACTCCTTTCTTGATGGAGAGAATCATCTCAGGAGAGGGCAAATAATAAATTGCTTCAAGTTGAGCCTTGAAGATGATGAATGATCTCATCGACTCCAAACGTGACTTTTTTTAGGGTGATCCCGAAGCCCAGATTGAACAGGAGATCCGTAATGGTCTGGAGGTTTGTGGCGGCTCCTCTTGAAGTCTTTTGTTCTGAATAGGCGTATGGCCTGATGCCTCTGGAGTGAATAGTCGCAAGAATCGACTTGGTGATCGAAGGGAAGATCCTCGGAGCCATTGTCAGGCCAAACGGCCTTGAAGTGCAAGACTTCTCTGTTGAAGACAAATCTGAAGCGATGAAAGATGTCCGGGTGGAGAGAGACGTGGAGATGTGCGTCCTCCAGGTAAATGGATAGCTTAAAGATAGTGATAGGAATCTAGGATCGCTATCTTAAAATCTGTATTGCTGAGAAACCTGTTTAGAAACTTCAAATTGAAGATTAGACAATTTCCTCATGTCTTCTTCGGGATGAGAGATGGCATTGTAGAAGCCTGGTTTGAACTGATTTGAATCTTTCGACTGTGCCTTTCTGGATGAGGGCTTCCGCTTCCAGGACGTTGTCTTGAGTCGGAGGCTTGGCAAAGGTCCATGAATGAGAATCGGCGAGATTTGGGTAATGCAGGAACGTCAGGTGGGCCAAGAGCGACGGATTGCCGGAAATCTTGCTCCAGGCCCATGTGCGTAGTTGTAAGCAGCCACCAATCCAAGTGGGATGACTTTTTATTCGAACCGGGAAGTCGTGAACGCAATACTAGTCCTTTCCTTTACGTGCAGGGAACTAGCTGTGAGAAATGTTCTTCCTTTTGGGGGTCCTGTTGCCTTAGCTTTGGGAGCCTGTAACTTATTCACCGCCCCTGTAATGGAAGATTCATGAAAGAGTGGCCCTTATTTGACGTGGTGCCATTTTCCTCTTGACTGTACCTGTTGTTCTGCTGTTAGCGCAGGAGCTTGTCTAAACTCTGTACTTACGAAGGGAGCACCCATGGAATACTACTGTTCACCAGTGCTACCAGATATAACCATGCAGCAATTGGACCAACACATAACGACCTCTAGGCCGAATTATAAAGTGCTTTCCTACAGACGAAGGGAGCACTCACGGGCTACTCCTGTTCGCCAGTGTTAGCAGACATAGCCATGCAGCAGTTAGACCAACACGTGATGATCTCTAGGCCGAATCATAAATTCTGGGCCCGCTTTGTAAGTGATAGTTACTCGATGCAGAAAGAAAGTGAAATCCACGAGATACTGCACCTCGTCAACAGCTGGCACAAGGACTTCAATTCACCCATGAGGAGGAGAGGAATCGTAACCTCCCATTTCTGCACTTTACTCTGTCACTCGCTACCACAAAGATGTGTTTCTGAAGTGCAAAAGTGGTCTGAAGAGCAAAATTTAAACAAACGCAATGTTCAATCTGTGTGAGCCAAGTAGGAAATAACAAAAAGAAATAAAGTAGGTTGCCGAAGACATACGGCGCAATTCCAAACCTAACAGGAAGGGACAGTCTCAGTCGAAAATTCCAACAACGCAACTGTTGGATTTTCTTTTGAAGTAGTGTTTCCTTGAAATTTTACCATGAATTGGAGATTAGACACAGGCACAATGCTAAAGCTCTGGTGATCTCGATTTTATGGGCATGGCTAGTCAATAACAATTGCTTCAACCAATAGCTTCCGGTTTAGGCCATGCAAAATAATTGTTTGGTTTACAGGCGCGTGTGGGTGCCTTAAATTATTGCGGGTTAAAATTTGTTATCAGAATCTTAATCCACCCACTAAAATTTTAATTTTCCCTAAAATTTGACGTATTTTTTTGGCATTGCAGTACAACACCTAAACCGGCTCGAAACTAGCTTTTTAATGGTGCTAATTTGAAGCCTCTAGCCCAAACCATTAAAAAGTTATTTTGTAAAAAACTAAAAAAAAAAAACATTGAATACTAGTTGAGATAATAACATTAACAAAATATTATAGTTTTTAGGATGACTAAACACTTTTTTAGCTTTGAGTTAAGTACATGTCAAAGAAATGCATTCAGTTAAATAAAATTAAAAATGCTATGCCAAAGAGACACAGGAGTCAACTACCAGGGGCTTTCCCGTGGTATAGTTAGCATAAAGGACAGGCACCAGGCCATCGGCATTTAATGAGCAGAGCTGCTAAACTATAGCTAAACTAAGAGGGTTATTTCGCAAGATTTTTGTGTTAGACAATTTGCATCCGCTAAAGAAACTTCCAAAACTCATATCAATTCATCTGCCACGTGCTAGAAGATAATTATAAAGAAAAGAGTGATGATTTGTTTGCCACATTAAAACCTATCGTCGTTTGGTTTAAAGTTGTCCACTTTTAGCTGAAACACGGATTCGTTTTTTTTTTTTTATTGTAACATTAGTCGTCAGTTTCGGGAATTGGACGATATCAATATACAAGACAAAAAATGAAAACGACATACCACCGGCTGAGACATATGATCAGCCGATAACCTACATATTAACTCTACAACTACATAATGATCCTGGATGATGGGTGAAAAAAAAAGAAGGGTCGATAATATTAGAAAAGGAAACGCGAAGTTATCAGCAATAATCATCTAACAATCACTTTAACCACCACTCTAAACTTGCGGTGCACGATGCTTATCGTTGCAAAGTGATCGGCAACGATAAGACCTCTGTAAATGAAAGCAAAACCCTATCAGGCATTGTCGGCGATTTACTTTCTGCGTCTCCCAGAAAAAATAAATGCCAAAGCCGCCGGGCTAAAGGTTTGAACTTTGCTCTGTAAGTGAGTATTCATTTCCCCATAGAAATATTCAAATGTCAGTGTTGGAGACCGGGTGCGCAAAAAGGGGTCCGGGTCCGGGCTGTGGGGTCCGCGCTGCGGAGTCCAGGCGGCACAGTTTGTCAGCTTTTGTCAGCCAGTATGCGAAAAAATTGAATGGGCAGGGCTATCATTTTTGGGTGGGTTTTCATTTTTTTTAAAATTAATTTCTTTGAGCCTTAAGTCATTAGCTGGTGGGTTTCCAGCTATCGCCATCCTCCAAATATTAACAAATAATACCAAAAAGACAAAAAACAGTTTAATCCATATTTCACTTGAGCAGACACAGTTTGTTAGGGAGCAACGATAAACTTCGTGTACCGCAATGTAGTCAAGTTTAAAAGTGATTGCTGTACTTGCTTTTGTTTCGTTTAAAGTTGCATTGTTGCCGGTTTTCATGGAGTCCTCCCCCCCCCCTACAATTCTTTAAGCAGGGTTCGCACATCCTAATTTAAACAAAATTCCTTTTTAATGCCTTTTCCAGTCTTAAGTATGCATGGGCTAATAGTGATCATGGGGCGATCAAGAAAATAAGTACAGTAAGCAATTTCTATAAAAATAGATTTAAATCAAATCAGATGCGAAAACAAACAAACATTGTCGGGTACAAAAGAGAAAATTGGTGTTGGCTATACTTTTTGTAACTGTGGAATGCCTGCACATCCTCTGGCACGAATGAAGGCTGTTTCAAGTTAATTTTATGGCAAAAATATATTTATCATAATTTTTTCTGATTTGATTTGAGAAAATTGGAATGTTAAAATTCCACATACTAACAATCTGTCAGAATTCCAAAGCCTGGAACCAGCTGGCATAAGATCCCTGTTTAATGTCAAAATCATGAAGTAGTGGAGTTGACAATCATTCACACCTTAAAATCATTGTTTTCTGATGCAAAATTAACTATTAAAATTTCATACTCTGAGTAAATGGTGGGAAACATGAATCCCCGCACTTCTTTCAAAGCTTACTGGCCCTTTCTCCCTCCGTGGGGCAATAGTGAATCTTCCTGTCGACTTGCGCCTGCAGGAAGGCCTCTCTTACTCTCCTCCCCCTCTTCACAGCCATTAAAAGGAAGCAAAAATAGGCCTTCCCAACATACTTCAAAAAGGTTTGAATCACAGAATTGTATGGTTCCAGTAGCAAGGTTAGAAAGTGGAATATGCTTTATTTAATGCCCACCACCAATTTTGGCCAAACTAACTACGTCAGTCGACGGGCGTTCAATACACTATTTATGGAACTGTACTTTAAAACCAACACAATAACACTCACTAATGATGAGTAAGAAAAGAATAAAGATTAAGCTGAAACTTGTGAGTTATTAAAAAATGGTTTAATAAAAAATATTTAAAATCTGCATTCATATACAAAATAATTACAATTAATGACAATCACTGAGACGGATGCTATGAGTCTTTTTTAGCGTCGTTAAAGGCCACAATCGTCTGTTTTGAAAAACAAAAAAAGTGTGTCACAGTTTCAGGTCAACACATAAAATACAATATTGCATAAAACAATTTACACTAAAACACCAATTGCCAAGTCTACGCTAAACTTCCTCTTTAGTACTTGGTTGTGGAAGCGGGGTGCCAAATTTCTGCATGTGGACGGCATCCAGTGCCGGGCGAAGAACCTACAAAAAAGAATGACTTTAATGCTATTGCTGACCTAGAGTCTGTTTTATTTGAGAAGATATTGTTGTAAATTGCAATTCTTATACAAAACCAATGGACGGCATTCACAAGTAGGCTTGCAAAAACCACATTTTTAATGAAAAAAAAAAGATACCTGCCCTGATTGGGACTAGAACAAAGGAACGTTTGTTAAGAGTGAAATCTGGGGATTAAGTTTCAATTAGGGTAGTAAGTCACACCCTTACGTTTCATTTAACTCTTTACCTTGTGGTTTATTTATTCAGAGTGATGGCTTATATGGTTGTGTATTTAGTTGAAGTTTGGGTAAAAATTCACTCTATGAATCCGTCACTTCAAAGCAACCATCCCTTTAGCTATTATTAAAATAAAAAATTTTAAATACGCAATACCAACAATTAAAACATAGCTAGGAAGATAGTCTGACTTCCTGCGTAAAATGTCGCAATAATCTCGAACGTTTCCCTACTATTCAACATTTCAGCGAAAGTTGATGATACCAATCAAAAACAACAAACATTGGCAAATGATCTCATCCAGTATTGTTCGGTGCAACCTTATTTTACGTTTGTGTTACAACATTACACATTCATGTCCTACATGGAAAACAGAAACTCTTTATACGAATTGCCAAAAGCAAGGATCGTACGGGTATGCTAACATAAATTTTCCAAAATTTTCTACGAATCACATTTTCCATGCGGAATCGCAGAGTTTTCGCGAAATCGCAGAATCTCGTTAAGTCTAGATTAGCGTGTTCAAAAAAGATCCCCTGAAGTAGAATGCTATCACGAAAGAATATTAAACACCGTGGCTACCACATCAAAGCTAAAAGTACAAACTCTAATTTTAAGTATGCTGTTTATCATAGATGTTGCTTTGTCTGTACACTATTAGAGTCATAATTACTAGAATTATGTAGAAAATGTCCGCTCATTTTCACAACGAGGACACTTTTTAATGTCCAGCTAATTTTCGGTGGCTGGCTGCCACCATCCTCAGGCATCCTCAGGCAGTAATAGTGACGAGAACTTTCACAGTAAGGTAACGAACGATGTTGTCTGTACAGTAAAACCTTGATTATCTGTCGTAATTGGGTGCGAGGGGTGTAAGAAAATCAAAAATGATTGATAACCGAATTTACATTGTAATCTCAAGGCCTTTTTTAAAAGCAAGCTCAACTAAATCGTTGGTGCACTCACGTTAGTGGAGTTGTCAAGGCCACAAAGGCTAAGAGCAGCGAAACAATGTCAGCTTGGTTTATTTTTAGTACGGGGGTAAGTCGTGGACCAGGCGGCTGGCTGGGCATTGAGGGAAACTCTAAATCAGCTTCTCTGACACATAACCTAAGGGGAGGATAGTCGGTGAAGTGATTGCCGAATAATCGAGGTTCTACTGCATTGGTTTTTATTTTTAAAAACGAAAACATTAAACATTGCTGTCATTTGATGTTCGATTGACCAAGTTTCGGAGTTCGTACACTTATCATTAAATACTAATAATAATTTCTTTTATTGCAAGCAATTCTCGAAGCTTATAGTAAGCTTGTACGAGATCTTACATCATCTTATTCAGGGACAATTTGTTATTAATAATAACAATAAATAATACATACACTAAATATCACACAAAATATATATTACTTTATAACTTATTCATAAATTATCGGCATTTTTCACTGGACTTATAATATGTATCTGTCTGACTTACCATGATGTATATTTTTAATTTACGCTTAGTTCTTTCATATTTATATATGTTAACATATTTTCTGACAGTTCATTAAATAATTGCAGTATGTAATACTTTTTTCCTCTTTTTCCATATGCATTATTCCAGCTTGGCATCTCATATCTCCTTTTTCCTACTCTTTTTTATGCACGTTAAAATTCAGCGATTTACTATATACTTGAAAAAAACCAGGTGAATTTCATGGTTTTTCCAAACCTGGAAAATCGAAAATCAGAATTCCATGACTTTCCATATTTTCCAGGTCCTGTACAAACCCTGCTGAAATATTACCCAAACTTTCTAATATTCCTGTATATACAGGACTTACAGTATTTTTAAAACACTTTTACAGTATTATTTACAGAAATTTTCTTTTCATTTTCCAGATCATTTCCAGAAGTTTCCGAACTCTGTAATTTTCTCAAACCAACATCAAATGACAGCAATGTTTTCATGTTTTTTTTTTTTTATTAAAAATCAATGTAGGCAAAGCAAAACCTGTGATAAACAGAGTACCTAAAACCTGTCTGTAACACAATTTCACATATTTGTCAAATTCAGGCACTGTTTATATGTGAAGTAGCAAGATCCTACCTCATTCGTTAAATAACACTCGCAACCATAACACCAAACGGAGAAGTCTCGAAAGCTCAAGACAACACAATGGCCAGTGTGCGAGTTGTGGAGCATCATATCCCTATGGACAACTCGACCACAATACACCTGAAAAAATTTTAAGTATTACTTTAACACTGTAGTACAATTAATAACAAGTAAATAAATAAATAAAACTAACACTACAGGATCATAATTTTATGAACTGTAAACTAGACATCAAACTGTCTGAATTACGTTCTGTACATCATTAATTCATTTATATTTGCATCAACTAATTGCTCTACTGAACTAGGAAAAGAAAAATATTTGGTAGTCAGGCCTTTGGTCAAAAACATTTTGGGGAATGAATGCTATACGCACTTGCCAATTGGGTTTTACCATGAAGAACATGCTTTCACACTTCCATTCTTACTTAACTTTCATCTTAAGAGGATGGAACGGTGTGAGCGAGATCCGTACCATTTCACTAACTGATTGGGTACAGATCTGACGTGATAGGAAGTTACTGCTTACTCCAAGTGGTGTACATGTCTAATTCGAGCAGGAAAAGCATGTTGTCCTTTCCATTACAGGTCAGCAATTTTCCGGCAAAGCCAATCCCGATCTTTACCGATATTCGCAGTAACGGTAGTAAACCAAATTGAAGATATTTTCACTTCTCGTTGACCAAATTTGACGCCATTTTGACACCTGGTAAAGTAAGCATGATAGCTGCCGGACCATGGGGCCGGATCATGCGGTGGAAGCAGGGGGACAGGAGGAGGGTGAGTGGGGGGTTATTCCGTTCGACTGGGTTCCATGTTCCTCTACCAGACAACTTCTTCAAATTTAGGGGGTATCAGTGGTAGCAAGTAACATCGCGCTTTTTAAGGATCTTCTCCCTGGCAATAATGTGTGACAACTTCCCGCAGTTTTCCCTTGGTGTCATTTGGGACTCTCTGCCTGGTGGTCTGCTCACTTTCGCAACGAGGAACTTTCTAGGTTGCCTGATTAATCCAGTACACTGGGTAGTTGAGAAGAACAAACTTGGTCTTGGCCTGCTGCAGAAAAATTCTTGCCGTCTCGCTGGTTGACGAGTGGTGTACTACCCGCAGCAACTCGTCATTGGTGCCTTGGGTGGCAAGAGTCGAAAAGGATGGCCATTCCACTGTGAGTTGGTTTTTTGCCGAGTTGGAATTCAACACTTCTTTTTCTGCAAAGCCTTACAAAAATTCCTTCCTTGAATTCCAGCTATATGATAAAATGACTCACAATGGAAGGGCTACGAGCCATTCTCAATGACAATATGCTGCAAATAGTAACCCACTCGTCAAACAGCGAGATAATAAGAACTTTTCTGCTGGAGGCCAACCACACGTATCCTACATATTGCATTCTTTAACGTTCTTTAACACTTAATATTGCAAAACTCGCGAAATAAGTTAAGCGAGATTTTTATTCTTCATAATGTGTAAGTATGGTATTGCAGCCACCACAATTTGTGGCAAATTACAAGCAACTCTTGATTATTTTTACATTGAGCATTTCATACAAAATACTAATTCAATGTCTCAAATGCAATCTTACTTGGCAATTGTCATTTCATGTGAGCAGCCCTTAGAATGATTTCTAATTTTGTACCCTCGCATAAATTGTATCTTAATAACAAACAACGATGTATTAATTAGGAGTATGCGGTTACTAAAAAATTGTTTCGGTTCAATCTTCGCTTGGCTATTCTTTATAGCGTGTCAACAGGCGCTCAATTTTGGTTAAATAAACATACGGTCGATTTCCTGTTCTACTTCTGGTTGATGCCCGGCTGGTTGACAATGGTGCAATGTTTACTTCTGATAAAAATGTAATCACGGGAGCAGACTTCACATATTCTCAAAACAAAATGAATATGGACTCGGCTGCTTTTAAGAAACTCGAGAGCTCTCCAACAAAATGACTGGATTTCTTTGTTCAGAAATAAAAAGTTGAAAAGCAAAAATTTTAACATTCATAATTTTCATGCATTAAGCCTAAACTGGCATGGACAATGACCAATGTTCACACACCGTTTCAAAGTGCTAGGGTCAAGATTTTTGTTCACTTCAGAAGGGGAATGAACCTATTATTGGAAAAGCGAGATCGATTGCTTCGATTAACCTACGTTTATTGCTGTTAGGAAACTGACTGAAACCACAATTTACTCTCTCAAACAATGGTATTGAAACCAAAATTTCTGTTACTGCACATTCCCAGTATAAATAGACACGTCATCTTACCTCGTAGCAAGTCAAACAGAGCCAATTCTCTCTCTTGTCTCCACACAACTGGCATTCAGCTTCGATATCGATTCCTTTCTCTGGAAGAGGTTGCACAGTCTCTAAGTGAGGGCACCATGTTATGGGTGT